>JAHDVE020000791.1:0-136477 GCA_022606495.2 Halesus radiatus
TGGTTAAACGCACTAGTTTGTAACTATTAATTAAAATGACGTGCACTTATCAACGGGTTAAACATCGATTAATTTGTATTCAATGTCATTATTAATTAATGTCATTATTTACTTATTCGTAAAAAGCATGTCGCATTTATTTACATTGTAATTATGGCTTAGTCGCTTGCCATAATTACAATGTAAACAAATGCGTAATTTTATTCTTTGCTGTTTCGTCGTTTATGGCCATTTTCAAACTGTGGTTATTCCACATTTTGACGACTTGTCGATTAACCACAATTTGAACAGCTGTCACAATAATAAAAACTAAAAATACTTGCAGAACTTAATAATAACATTATTAAATTTGATTTATATTAAATAAATAAAAAAAAAAAACTAAATATAGTTCTACGAATAAAACACAAAAACAATTAATACGCTTTTTTTTACATTTTGACCAGTTTCGGAAGTACCCTTCCATTATCAGAGCAATATTAATATTGTTAAACTATTTTAAAAATTGTTCAATTTTGTTGATCAACATTTTAAAATAAGGTGGTTGACCGCAGTATACGAATAGACACGTATCAATTAATAGAATTACTTTGTTTACACCACTGTTTATAATATATAAATATGCAGAGTACCCTAAGGAGGAAAGGTTCGCTTTCGGAACATGTTGATATGTATATATTAAAAACAGTGGTGTAAAGAACTTAATTCTTATTAATTTATTAATTATGACGCCACAGCATAACAAGAAATCTATAAAAAAAAAAAAAAAGAAGATAAAAAGCTTTGTTTGTATTTTAATTATTTTATACTTTTTGTCACCAATGCAGCTGCATTTACAACCAATTAACGGAAAACCCCAAGATGTTTGATGTATACCGATTTGAAATAAAACTGAAGTCGGAAATTTATGTCCTTTTGACTCCTAACCTCAAATACGCCAGTTTAATTATGTCATTCACTAGGACATGTCATACCAGGAATTACAGGATTACAATGGACGTCCGAAGGTTTCGTGGTTCATTTGGGATGTGTTAATATTATCTTCTTCAATGATTAAATATTACAATGAGGTTTACAAACTTCAATAAGTTATAAAAAATAAATTGAATATTTCTTTCCAGACTTGTAAAATAAGTCAATAAATGTCTCATATAAATAAAAAAATCTGGTAGGTATATCCGAGACTCTATCCCGATTGCGATTGAATTCGGGATGAAACTTTGCAATCATCATAAGGATAGCAGCCAAATAATATGGGATTTATAAAAATGTACGATAATATTAACAAATCTTGAACTTGAAGTATGATATCCGTGTAAATGGCGTAAATTAATATATAGTATATATGCACACGTTCCAGAGTGGAAGATATTCTCAGTATCGCCCTGGTGATAGACCACCATTCAGATTTGAAACGTTGGTTAAAATGGCTTTTAGCCGTGTTTGGTGACCAGATCTGAATAACCAGGTATTTCCCCTTTTCCCCACCTTCCTCTCCCCTTTCTCCTTCCCCTCCCCAATACCATCAACCTCACAACATTCCCCAATTGGGAATGCCATAGTATCACATACTCCAGACGGTTGGGAGTAGTTTGGGATTCTTGTGTGGTATTCACATAAAAAAAAAATTTGAAAAACAATTACTTTTAGGGCTTCAAAAGTTTACTTTATTTTTAATAATCTTTTTCTAACCTACTTTTGTCGCTCATTAAATGCAATAATTAGTTTTAATATTAAGTTACAAAATTAACCCACTTTCATTACTTGTCGTATTTATACTAACGTAATCTCTCTTAGTCCCAGTTTCGTCACTAATTCCCACTTATCAAAGACCCCAACCTAATTTAAGTTAAGTTTAATCACGTATTTACTAACCTTACCACATCCAACCAAATATAATCTACTTTCACCCCTTCCTAAATACTTGAACAATGAGAAATCGTCATTTCAAGTTCGGTTATACAGTATAAAACTCATAATTTATTTTACATTGGTGCACAACGCGTGGCATTGGACCCACTTTAAATAATGCCTAACGTTTAAAAAGGAACAATTTATTGAAAAGCGCCTATTGCGTTGCAAAATCAAGTAAGAAAAATTATACAAAATATAAACATAATATCAAAATCGCATAACACTTCAAATAACAATAATTTTTCAGAGTTTGCCAATCGTCTCTTTTCAAACGATCATTTTTTTTAATAGAGGAGATCAAATTCTTCACCATATCAATAAAGCGGGACGTGATTATTCGTTTCAGTGGTACACAGATTCATTAACATCCCTAGACAAAATAGCGTACGAAAAAGAAAAGGAATCAATAAAAACAATCGAAGTTAAAAGCGGATATGAGGAAAAAAAATATTATTTACTTTAAAAAACGGCTTATTTATAAAAAGTTCTGCTAGGTAATTATTATTATGGGTGAAAACTGTTTCACCTTCGGAATACATTATCAAACTGTCAGTTGATAATGTAACTTGACAGTTTGATAATGGAATTCTACAAATTAAACATGAACACATTAAATACATTGTTAAATGTATAAAATTAGTATTCGATTTACTGAAATAATTTATTGAAGCTTATAGACCTCATTGTAATATTTAATAATTGAGGAAGATAATATTTACAATAAGTAATTGAGAATAATATTATTAATTCTTTAAATTGAGGTCGATAAAAATGACTTCAAATAATTAGGTCTCACTAACTCAATTGATGTAGACGCCAGTCCTGGTAAGACTAGAGGATCTGGGCTCAAGTATCAGTTGCGACCGTTTTATTTTTTTATTTTCTGTTTCATGTTTCATGGATATTTGTTAATATTATCATCTGCAATGCATAAAATTAGTACTGCATTTTGTTATGTAACGAAAGGTTGACCCTGAGATGAGTTCTAGCTACAAAGCAACCACATCATTTCCCTCCATAAATGAACCAATTAGGCGATTCGAGTGCCCAAATAAACCAATCAGATCATAAATTAACAAAACAGGAGCAAGCGACGCGAGCGCCCATGGCGGTTTGGGACCGCTCCTTGCTGCGCTTCACTCTTCCCGTCTGGAACCCGAAGAGATAACTGCGTCTCTGAAAAAGAGGCGGCCATTTTTGTTATTATTTATTTACGAGCAAGTACAATGCAGGCGGGCTGACACCCGCAGCTAGACTTGCCTCTTGCCGTCAAAACACTCAACATGGTGCCTTACTAAATATAAACAACCCATTAAACTCAGTTTACCCCCCTCCCCCCATTCGACCAGAACACCATGTAAGCTGAATTCCCATCTGCCCATAATGTGTCCCATCTGCCCATAATGTGTTGATTTAATCCCTTGTTTCATCTGCATAACTCGGTTAGAGATACCAATCAGAAAGAGAGAGAGATTACAATAGAATCCTACCTAGATTAAGACCCTTTTTTTACTGTCTACACGATTATTCTTAACCCATCATGTTTGTCTGAGTTGCAATAAACACCGAGTTTGAAAACACTTCACTGTACTAATTTTAACGTAGAAATAGAAACGCCCTCAACCCAATTATAAGATTGCGAGCGATTCGCGACCCTGTATGATAAGAAGTTGATGTCCCCTGCCGCTCTGAGCTAGGCTAATGTCCGGAGCAGACTTCAACATCGAGGAAACCACCTCCAGGGTAAGTCCTGCAGATTGTAATTGTCTCCCATAACTTCCCCTGTAACCCAACCTTCCTCTTCCCCGTTTCCCCTCTCCCTGACACTCCCAGTTTACACCACACTAGCTTTCCAACTTGGGTGCTTTCCTCCAACCTAACCTTCCCCATCCCCTTCCCTTCTATACACAACAATTTAAAAAGGGTTGTGCGCCACTGCTCCAAAGCAAACATTTTCAAATGCGTACGGATTATCGTTGATGGAACCATCGAATCAATTGTTCTTAAGTATCTAAGGCTGTATTAATTTCTTATATCCGTTTTAATCCTGCAGATTCTGATTGGTTCGCGGGAATCGGGCCCCAAGAATGGAGTTCAGCCTCCCGTGACGGTGAAATTCTTGATTCGATTAAGATTTGGGTTGGGTCTCAGGAAAACCTCAATTATACATAATCCAAATCGGAAAACTTGGGAAATTAAGATTTATATGGGCCGGTGTCGATTTTAGCCTATCGTTTAAAGGAGAAGAGGGTGCAGCGTGGAGATAAAGAGATTCATTTATTAACTTATTTGAGAAACAGTATTAATTTGTTAGTTGAAAATTACTTATTGTATTATAATTTATACCATTTATTTATAGCTAACATTTGCCGTTTACATTGCCTTATATGTATATGTATATGAACGGGTTGTTACGCACAAGGGAAGAAAAAATAATACGTAATAATAACAGCACCCTTGTGGTGGTTTTTCACATAAACGGCGCTATATAAATTATCCAATTATTCTTATTATCATAAATATTTTAAGAGGAACGTATTCAATATGCAAAAAAAAAGTTACAGATTTTTAAATCCGCAAGTAGGTAAAGCATCGTTTTTTTTAATCTTATTTTTTTAGATCTGCTCAGTAATTATTCACTAAGTAACCTTTCGTTTCTGAATGAGTCTTTCACCATGGCGATACTGAGATCATCTACTACCATTAGTGAAATATTTTTTTCTTCGCATAAACGCGTAGCATCCTTTTTATAATTGAATGTATATATATATATATTGTTAAAAACGGTTTAAATCAAAAATATTATTTCTTAAACATTGAAAAATTATTATTTTTTATTATTGTGAAAGCTGTTTCGGCGTTTAAGGCCATTTTCAAACTGTGGTTAATCCACATTGTGACGACTTATTTATTTGATTTTATTTTCTCCCATTCCTTTTCAATTTAGGCGGTTTTTTTTATTAAATAATGATTTATTATCATTAAAACCGATTTAGTGAGAAAACAATTAAAATTCTGAATTCTGTGGGGTTTCACATTTGTAACTTGTTTCCTTGTATTTAACTGAGAATGTTTTCTTAATTGATTTATTTAAATGTGTTGTATTGTTTTGATAATCTGAACATACTGAGAAGCGGTGAGTATATAATTGTTTTTACTTTATTAATTATTGTTATATTAGGATCATTCGTTCGTTGAAGTACTTGCAGAACTTAATAATAACATTATTTAATGTGATTTATATTAAATTTAAAAAAAAAAATTAAATGTTGTTCTGCGAATTAAACACCAAAACAATTAATTGAAATATTAATTAAGATGAAAAATAAATGAATCGAACACGAGGTCCTCTTTATTTCTACCGTCATTGATTCAAACAGTATCAGCATTGTGGCCACCATCAACTATTCATCAGATAGGGGTGGTCGATCGGGAGGTAAGAGGTAGTAGGGGAGTCTACCCAATCATCCCTCGGTGTACCCCACCCTCTCGTGAGATTGCGTCCATATCTAAAGACATTCGAATTATAAATACACTTGCTGGAAATTCTGCGCTGTAATCGAAAACTGGAAATTCTTAAGATGCCTAACGCAACCCTTTTTTTTCATTTTGCGTTTACAGTCGAACTTGGTTATAACGATTACGGCATTTACGATTATAACGATTACTTTACGGCGCCCTCGTGGCAGCCGGCTGCGCTTTGTAGTCGCTCCCGATTTACCTTGGAAGGATCGGGAAGTTATTAATTTTCCCGGTGTAAAAATAGCATAAAATAACCGCAATAATTTTTGGGTCACATTTATAAAAATTACATAATTTTAGTGCTGTCGTTTCGGGCTTAAATCAAGTTTATAATAAAAAGCCAAATATTTTGAGTTGAAATCTGCTTCGTTCTTCCGAATTAACGCATTAGACATCGGTCACATCCTTAGAGTAATAATACATCTGGCGGCGGTCGGTCGAACACGTGCGGAACTAGTGGAGTGCGGTGGTTGTAAAAAATATTGTATACAACCGGGAAGTGAACCCCAACAAGAACACCAGCTGGGCGAGAACGAGCCTTTACCTACGTCATTGAGATAGTGGCCAAGTACCTCAACAAGCACGACTTTGACCTGATCTGCCGGGTGCATCAGGTGGTAGAGGACAGGTATGAGTTCTTTGCCAAGAAGCAACTGGTACTGCAGGGAATTCGATAATGCAGGAGCAATGATGTCAGTGGACTACACGATGAAGTGCTCCTCCGGATCCTGAAGCCGGCTGACAAGCGCCTGGCGTACGTGCAGACGAACATCAATCCGACCCCTCACGCCACCAGGGGCGTAACCAAGACAAAGAAGATTTTGAGGGCCCTCTGGATAAATCCCACCGGCCACCATCCTCCCCCGCCGCTCCACCCTTTTAAGAGTGTTCTGTGTTATTTATCCTAAAATATGGATAATAATTCTTTGTCTTAGCTTAAATACATTCTTGAATATAATGGAAACAGTCACTCTATCATTTGTATTATAGTCTTGCAATATTAAATACATTCTTGAATATAATGGAAACAGTCACTCTATCATTTGTATTAGCGTCTTGCAATATTAAATACATTCTTGAATATAATGGAAACAATCACTCTATCATTTGTATTAGCGTCTTGCAATATTAAATACATTCTTGAATATAATGGAAACAATCACTCTATCATTTGTATTAGCGTCTTGTAATATTAAATACATTCTTGAATATAATTTAACTTCATCTCTTTATATGGTCTATAAATAATGTGTAATGATGGCCTGTCCAAAAAAAATAAATAATAATAAATTCATAGAATAGACGTAATATAAGAATAGGAAGTAATATTTGTACAGCGCCCCTGAGGTGATTTCTCACAAAAGCGGCGCTATAAAAATCATCCGATTATTATTATTATTATTAATAGCGAGTTCACGGCTATAATGAGCAATTACCCGGTGATATTTTGTTTCAGGCTTATTTTCATACAATCATTGGCTGTTATTACGAAGACGGTTTAAATAATACCGTACAAATAATTTTGTCAACACAATTTCTAAATACATACAAAAGCTCAGAAAAAACGTCATTTCTCGAAGTAAGTAATAACAGACAAATATAGCACCGCGGTGAGCCGGACGGCGACTGGCGGAAATTTCCTTAAATCCCGTTAAAGACGGAATAATATTTTTACGGCACTACCTGTGAAAGATTATCTGCAATATGAAAGAGTCCTATCCATCTGGAACTATTTAATTTTGTATTTTGGTTTGCAATCTTGTTCATTTTTATTTTCCGTTTTTTTTTAATCCATTATACGATCATAATCGGAGCAAACTATTGATAGCGGTGATCTCCGTTTTGAAGCTGAATCGGGATTTGAAATTCTCATTTCTTCGTGCATTCGCCATATTTATCCAAATCATCTTTAGTTCTTGTATTATCCATTACACTTATTATATTACTTTTCATTTTTTATTTTATCTTCTTTCTGCTCACACTCCCCATTTGACGATCTCTGTGGTAGGCCGGTAAACTCACGGTGGCCACGGCGTGGAAAAATAACTTTTTTTTAGAATGGGTTTTTTTCACAAATATATGTTACATCATTAACAGAATTTTCGCAACTCATTCCGGAGTTGCAGACATTCTTAACATTGTCCTGGTGAGACTCGAAACATTACTTCAAATGGCTGTACCCTTTAGTTTTGTTCATTATTTATTGTTCATATTATCAGGCACTTACCAACCACCCCTTCCCTTTCCATTTTTCTCCCTTCTTTCCCTCTCGCAACATTCGCAAATGAATATTGAGGATTCCGTGGATATAGTCCCATTATCTTTGGGCAGTTTAGGCTTGTGCGGCAATCACATTAAAATATATATACTCTTCGAGTCGCTCTAAACGACGACCTCCTTGGTTGTGCGGTTAAGATCTTCGACTTCGAATCCAGAAGTCGTGGTTTCGAATCCCAGTCGTCGCAAAGTAAAATTATGTATAAATATGTTATTTTACATTAACATCACAAAAAAAATATATATTTGCTGCAGATTACGGAATGATAGACATTATAACCCTGATGAAATATCACCATTCAGAATTGAAACGCTGCTTGAAATGGCTTTAGCCTTATTTGGTAATCAAATCTGAATATTTATATACTTCCCAACCTTGTCTTCTCCATCTTCCTTCCCTTCTTCACACCTTCAGTCTCACAACATACCCTATTTACTGATGCCATTGACCCAGTGGCTCCGACTAATTGCTAGCAATTTTTACTTTAGACGGTACTTTTTTTTTCATATACCTTTCAAGTCATATTTAATTAAATTTTATGTAAATAATGTCTTTGAGAAATACATTTTTAAAACGTAAAATTGTTCCCACGCAGATGGTGTTGGATAAAGTGTGTATAAAGCGTTTACAAAACGTTTAAATCTAAAGAAAATCCCAGCTTTGTACGGATTCAACGGTAATATGATAAAAATTCCATTTCCTTTAAAATACGTGTTAAATTGAGGGTTTTTTTATGATTTCCGAGAATCCTAGCTTTTATCCAACGAGGCCTTATTTATTGAAAAACTTGGTAGGAATCTGATGAACATTATATTACGTTAGAGTGATCTGTCAATTTTCTTCGAAATAAATGTAAATTTACACGTCGTGTCCTATTGGTTCAGATATCGTCTTAAACCATGTGATATACTCGTAATCATCAGAGTTTCTTAATACCACTGTGTTTTTTGTATGCTACATAAAAGGAAAATTGCAACTTTACTGACATAATTGTTAATGTTTTTAATTCATAGAACTCATTTTTTTTTTTATTATTTAAAGTAAATTAAATTTGAAATAAGGACGGTAAATTTATTAGAATAATTGAAAATTAGTAAACATTCTAATAATCCAAAAGTTAATTTAAATGAAATAATAATTAGTTCCTCGCTTCTAGTATACATTTTCACGCCGGGATCATTTTTGAAGCATAATACAAGTTAGTATAAGGGGTTAGTATACGAGGGTTGTCCGTAAAATAAGTTTCCCTATTTTTTTTTTAAATGGGGAAATTAAAGTTTTTTTTTTAAATTCTGAATCGTAGCTTGGTCTTCCCCCTCCACATCCCTTTCCGGCCAAACTCGCTGCGACGCTCAGTATCGGTTTAGCAGCCGTAAAGAATGGAGCTCCCGAACGCATTGCCCGCGAGGTGTGAAGTACGCTCCGTGATTCGTTTTTTGTGTGCCAAAGGCTATTCGGCGACGGAAATTCATTCTCAACTGATAGAAGTGTATGGAGAAATGTTCATGAGTGTTTAAATGGTGCGCAAGTGGTGCATTCAGAGAAGGATTTACGGGTCATCCGTAAAGTAGTACCCGTTTACGCCGTGCGGAGCGCTGACGAATAGAGTAGCCGCCGAACAAGTACTAACACGTTCAGTTATATTTCAGCTGTCTGTGTGCAATATTACATCTCACCGGTATTGACCATGTTTTTTCTGTGAGTGTTTATAATGTTCAAGAAAATAGAGAAAGCCCTCAGTTGTGAAGTTAAAGCTGTGATTAAATTTCTCAACGCAAGAAATGTGCGACCTTGCGATATTCATAGGCAATTGAAGGAGGTGTATGTAGACAATGTTCAAGATCAATTCCAATGTATATTTTGCGAGATTGGCGTTATCTTCCTCCACGATAATGCCAGGCCTCATACGGCTGGTTAACACAACAACTCGTACGCCAATTCAAATGGGAAACTTTCAATCGTCCACCCTATAGTCCAGACGTGGCTCCATCAGATTACCAGATTTACAAAACTTAACGACTTTTTGGCAGGAAAGAAATTTGAAAGTGATAAAGAGCTGAAGGCAGCTGTATCTCAATACACTGGCGGCGGAGTAATATGACGCGGGGATACAGAAACTCATCTCACGTTACGACAAATACGTAAATTTTCTAGGTGACTATGTAGAGAAGTAGTTTAAGGTATGTTCTTTACAAATAAAACATTCATATTTGTTTATATATACTGGATTTTTTTATATTCCCAAGCGGGTACTACTTTCCGAATGACCCTCCTATATTATCATTTTATTTTGTTGAGCGTGTGAATACTTGTGACGTTTTAATTAATCCCGAGGGCATGGTTTTTTTTATCCAAATCAATAAACTGCCTCTAATCCGATGTGTGAAAGACCCAATGGTAAAATATTTTTTGCAACTTATTTTTCATCTCTTGTTAATTAGAACTCATTTACAACAAACATTTGCTTATTTATTAAATAACATGTTACACGGTAATGATGTATAATCCATCCGAGAGCCAGGAAGCTAAACACATTCTTATTCTATCGTAATATTCTGTCTGCCCGCTGACCCCGAGAGCAGATTAATCCCCCCCCCCCCCCCCCACTCCCTCGCCCGTTTTTTGTAGACTTTATTTTTTCTAATTTATGACACATCGTACAAGAGTGGTACTCAGTATCGTGCTGGTGAAAGACAATAATTCAAAACCGAAACGGTGCTTCTAAAGGCTTCACCTTCTTTCTTCTTCTTTCTTATATCGTATCTCTTTCCCCTCCATACTTCCAAGCCACAAAACATCCCCTGATTTTTTAATCCCACACTTTAACTAAAAAAAAATCGATTCCAAACTAAAATAATACGTTTTCACTGTTTTTGAATAATTTCGTACAACTCCTTTCATTATTATGTGACCACTAGTTAGAAGAAAAAAAACATGTAAAGAGTTAAAATAACAATGTATAAAAACGAATGAAGCAAAAATGCGTGCCCAGAAAGAGTTGTTTGGCGCTCTATCATCTATGCCTACCCCTGCAATGCCGAAACAGAGAAACGCAAACGCAACTAGATTATGATTTAAATTTTTAATTATATCGGATTATTAATACCAATAATTAACAGTCCCATAATGAGTTTGATTGGTAACTCATGGGAGTACAACTGCATTGTACGTCTTATTTAAGAGAAAATAAAATAAAAATCATATTTTATTCGTAAGTTTGCATTTCTTGACGGAACCATGGACGTAATACTTTTCAATATGTTTCATTATAACATTACATTATAACATATTTACACCTAGCAGTCCACAATGGAGTCCTGATACCAACCCTGAGTATGGCAGTGAGACATGGAATTGGCAAAGAAAGGATGAAAGTAGACTGAATGCTGTAGAAATGAGATCTCTGAGGCGAATGTGTGTAAAACCACGTATGAACGTGTGAAAAATGTTGAAATTCATAAAGAATGCAAGGCTGATGTAAGCGTAGTGAGCAAGATTAAGAAAGGGACGCTCAGATGGTTTGGGCATGAAAGGAGAATATATGACGCGAATGTGAATGGAAGAAGAACCCGGGGACGTCCAAGGAAGTCATGGCACAATCAAGTGAATCAAATACTTGAGTCGGGCCATGTCAGAAGTCGGAATAACAGAAGAGAATGTATGAGACGTTGTATGAAAGTGAATGAAGCAAGAAGTGTATGCCAAGATCGAGTTGTTTGGTGGTCTGTCCTCTCTGCCTACCCCTGCGGGGAAACGGCGTGATGGTTAGTTAGGTAGTTAGTTAGTTAGATTGTATATATCTGGAAAAAAAAACAATAAATCTTCAATAAATTCTGATTTATCTTTAAAGCCTTTTAACAAAAGGTGAGAAGATAATATTTAAATCGTTTGAAATTAGCCTCCCATTTTTATTTCTTAGGTCATCAAAACTTAGATAATATCTGTCTTCCTCCACTTTGCTTCGTAACGCTCTTTGGCCAATTTCCAAAGGTTTTTAATGGAAAAGCAAATGTACATTTTGGCTGAGTTTTCCAAACATTTTGAGTGTTATATTAAAATAAAATAAATTAGGCATGTGAATGATGGATGATAGGAAATAATGGTTTTGATTTCTTTTGATGTTAAGTTTGCGAAGTAAGAATTGTTCGTGGGACTAATAGATGAATTACTAATGGTAGTTTCTTAACAAATCTCAACCTTCCTCTATCCATTGTGTTCCCCTACATAAATTCCTATCGCCAGAAAACTTATTCTTTTCGTAAATACTCTCAGTAATGGGCATGATAAGAAATTGTTATTCAATATCGAAACATTTCATTAAATAGCTTCAGCTGTATTCAATAACCAGATAAGAATAGTCTATAACTTCCCAAACTTTTTCATATCCATTTCCCACCGTTACTCACTCCCTTCAGCCTCATAAACTACTCCAATTGGGGATGCCATAGACTCACAAGCTCCGGCAGTTGAAACTTTTGTAATCATAATCTTCTTCCCATTGTCCTTTTCTAGGCGCTTCCAGACGTCCCTATCCTACGCTACTTCAGTGGCCTCCGTTCATAGCAGGCCCAATCTCTCCTCGCACAGCTTCTTAAGTTGCTTCTCCACTGGACAACTTCCCTCTGGAATGCACTCAGTATTTTCAATGGAAGTTGGTCTTCTAGAATTCTTCAGGAATAATCAAAGCTACATGAAATGCGACTTTTCCATGAAAAGTAGCAGGAATTCGATGTTAAATCCATCTCGGATTGTGTAACTTCTTATTTGATTCCATTTTGTAAGTCCTTCCAAACCTCTCAAATATCTCAGTTTCTCAGCTTGGACCCTGAAACATATTCCCTCGTTCAACATTCAGATTTGATGACCGTATGTAAGCGTGGGGCGATAAACTGATTTGTACAATACAAGCTATGTCTGCTCTGCTGACCTTATCACTGAGCTTTGAAGGGGACGCAGCGAAGCCATTTAATTAAAAATGCAGAAAAGAATTGATTTTGCATCAAGTAGGATTCTGTATATATGAAATATGTCGCATTATGTTCTAGTAACTATAACAGTAGTAATTTTTATTCTTATTATTTTATTGTACAATATTGATTACATACAATGGGAACTTGTGCCCGTTAAGCCACTGCAAGTAGTTTGTCAACGGGAGTTTAGTTCAACAATATTATATAATACAACAATTAATAACAATCATCACATAAATGAAGCGCAATAATAGAACAATGTAGGTGCGTGCATGTTGTGATCAATGTACACAAGTTGGACAAAATATTTAAAGAATATGAAAACAGCATAACAGTTTTGCTATAGAGATATTAGACTCCGATTACATAATATCGATTTAAATAATATTATAAAATATATCAAAATATCAGCTAGTATTAAACAAATTAAGAAATAAAAACAATATTAGATTTTTGTTATAGTGAGGATAAACTTAATATAACAGTAAAACTTAAATCTTTTTAACGATACCCGCAGCTATAAGGAAGACATACAATCAAGGAGACCATCATATTTGTTCAGTAGACAATGTAAGAAAGAGCAAAACAGTGTAAATACAGCAAATATCAAGGAGCTAAACAATCAAGGAGACCGTCATATTTGTTACCATCAATTCACAAGGTTACTTTCCAAAAGCCAACACTTTAACATCAGTGAGAATTTCGTCATAGGGCAATTATTTTTATATTCGTATGGCAACTTGTTAAATATAAATGGTACAAAATATTCAAGGGCTCGTTGACCATGTTTATTTAGAAATATTGGCACTATCATTCCTATATTTTTATTTGAATCGTGTATTATGTACATGATCCACCTCTGGCTTAAACGGACTGTCAGATATATGTTGCAGTAGAATTTTTTTCCACAAAAGAGCACAAACAGGCAATACATTAATTGATTGTGCGTGATATAAATGTCTCGCCTTTTGCTTAAAAACTGTTTTGCTTAACAAAAGTAGTAACAAAAATACTTTTGATTAATTATCATTCTTAATTGATAAACTAAAGTTCTTAAAAACTTAAGACAAGATTTTTGTGCATAGCGCAAAGGGTAACAATTATTTTTATAAACAATAATTATTAGCCTGAAACACTCATCCAAATTGAAAAAAAAAACCTTTCCGAGCAAAGATAAATGTCGCCGACAGGACTCGAACCTGCACCCTTCTGATGTCCGGTCAGATGCTCTACCGTTGAGCTACGTCGGCTTATCGCAAACCCGCCAAGTTAATCAATATATACTAGTGTTTCATTCAATAATTACTGTTTTTATTATATGTTCACCTGTAAACAACCAACTTTATTAGTATGAGAAAGGCTTGTAACGGCTAAATAATTTAAATATTTAAAATATTAAATATTTCAGGCTAATAATTATTGTTTATAAAAATAATTAATTATCATTCTATCCTAATATTGGAATGGTTTTGTCTGAAGCATGTACGTACGTTGTGTATGTACCGTAAAACAGCAATTATTGAAGACTTCCCGGAAGAAGGATCCAAATGAAAAAATAATTTTGTTCCAGGATTCAAAAAACCGTTTCAAACATAATCAAATATAGCAGTTACCCACACTATCCTTCCAGTCTTCTAGAGCGGATATCCGTTTTTTGGGGCTTAAATAGTCATAATGACAGTTCGACCTTATGAGGGTCCGCCATTTTGGGTAACACACATCCTTATACATGTAGAAAAAAATCAGTCACAGATATTAAACATGTTTTGGAAAAATAAAAGATATTATGTACGTAATGTATTACATAGTCCCTTCTTCCGGGGAGGTTTTCAATTGTTCTTCAAACTCATTCAAACTTCGTTCGTGATTGAATCAAATTCCAAGTCGGATCACTCCGGTTCCTGCAAAGGCCCTCAGTTCGGCTTGATTAGCCGGGGGAAGTGTGGGGTAAGTTGATTAGCGGCTGACTGGCACGATTTGCTCCGTAAGCGACAACCGAAGGTGGATGTTTGATTGAACAAACGACTGTTGCCTTACCAATTATTTATTATATACCCATATAGAATAAAGACTAACGTTGTAACGGACGTGTATTCATTCTACATTTTTTAAGATATTGATGCCACTGAGATGAAATGATTACTCAGCTTGACAAAGACTCTTATCACTGCAGATTAGATTAATCGATTCATTTATTTAATAGTATTGTTTTTCATATTTTTATAGATTTCTATGTATTCCTAAGATGACACATCTTTGTTAAATTCGCATCTCTGTTCACATGAGAGATTGGCATTAATTTAATCGTGTCATTTATTTTCCATTTTTTATGGGTTCCTACACATTTGTAATATGATATATCTTTGATAAGGGACCTTATTACTGTTCAAGTGATAGATTCGAATTAATCAAATCAAGAATTAAAGTTTTGTTTTTCATATTTTTTGTGGGATCTCTTGCACTGTAAGCATGTGAGATTTGCAATTAGTTTTAAAAGATTTATTTGGGTTATAGTTTTTTGATCATATTTTATAAGCCTTTCGTTCGTGAAAAATAATTGCCTCCGTTGAGAATAATTACCCCTAAACATGGAACAGATGTAATTTTTTTCTAAATAAATAGAGAACTAACTGGTATAGTTAGTTAGTTATCTATCAAGACACGAACAAGTGTTTTACTTCTCTTACCTTCGCCTTCCCTGAAACTCTCCACATCTGCTACCTCGCCAAGCCTCTGTACTCTGCCTGAAGAATCCTGGGAACTACCTAGTCAGGGGTAGCCGGCCCTGCTCGAACCCGCCAGGACAAAGATCATGCAGAAATCCAAGTGGTCCTACTTATAGTACTTGGTGCGAGAGACCAGAAGAGTTGCACCCCTATAAGGCATCTCCAAGAAGAGATTGAGCGTATTTGGAACCAGCCCCCTATTTTAACAGTTTTGTGCAGATGGGTAATATTTCATTATTTACTTTTTTCATGGAGCACCTTTCATTAAAATATCGGGGAAAAAGCAATAACACAAGTATCATCCATCTTTCGCAGGGGTCTTGTAATCTATTATTATAGTTTCACCTTCTTTTACAATAAATTACAACTGTATACAAATGTGGAGCTCGTGAATAGCTGGTACCAAAGGGGTCAATGACGCCAGTCATTCGATAGAATAGACATCAGCATAATACTTATCCCTCTTCCACAGGGATCGTCGGAGCAATCATCATGATGACCAGCTCCCATTCGATACGTTTGAATTTTGTATCTTACTTTCATGGTTTTGGGAAGTTCATGCGATTCCTTCGCAAAACCAGTCCTCATAGAACAAAAGGCAATTTTGAAAATTATACTTATTCCCCATCAGAACTCCTGCAGACTATGTTTTAATGCCCTGAATTTAATGACTTTAAAACAATTAAGTAACCATCACGTCATTTCCCCGTAGGGGTAGGCAAAAAGGACCGACAGCCAAACAACTCGATCTTGGCATACACTTCTTGTTTCATTCACATTTATTTCTCTTCTATTGTTCCTATTTCTGAAAAGGCCCGATTCAAATATTTGGTTCACTTGATCGTGCCATAAAAATAATAATAATAATTTACGTAATTAAATACCGGGATAATTTTGCACATACAAAGTAGGGTCGATTTCACAAGTTCTTAATTATAAAACACGTTTTCCAACTTACAAGTAAAACAACTTTTGGACAAATAAATTTTCAATATTTCTCTATAAAATAATTTAATATCCTCCATCAAGAAATAAAATCTTTAAAAAATTAACCGACTTCAACAAGTATTAAGATATGAATTATGAACAGGGGAAGGAATACTATTGATACAATATTGCAATCAAACAAAGATTAATGTTCACTTTAAGTTTTCGCTCCTTTATAGCTTTTTAATGTTTCTCTCGTTATATATTTGTATATATATATATATATATATTTTTTTTAATATTGCTTACTATGCTTATATGTAAAATTTACATTTAAATTCCCTTAATATACTTAACAAATAAATCTTTACCTAGTTTATAATTCCTACACAAATCTTGTACAGTGTGACCTTAGGACGGGGTACCACAGCAAGGTCACATTTTTCTCAAATATTATGCAAAATTACCTTTGAATAAATAAATATTAAAAATAAACGTTATGTATCGATTTCTTGTACCGGACTTATCAATGGTGATATTTCTTGAGGGCACCTCTTACTTAAATAACGATAGAATAAACTTTATTAATTGTTTTTGTGTTTAATTCGTAGAACTCCATTTAAATTAAATGTTAATCAAATTTAATAATGTTATTAATAATGTTATTAATAATGTTATTAATAATGTTATTAATAATGTTATTAATAATGTTATTAATAATGTTATTAATAATGTTATTAATAATGTTATTAATAATGTTATTAATAATGTTATTAATAATGTTATTAATAATGTTATTAATGGCCTTAAACGCCGAAACAGCTTTCACAATAATAACAGCTAAAAATACTTGCTGAACTTAATAATAACATTATTAAATTTGATTTACATTAAATTAAAAAAAAAATTAAAAAGAATAAACTTCAGCTTAGACCTTTTTCTTCTGTCACAGAGAGTCATCGCACGATAGGGTAGTTAGTGTCTCTCAAAAACAAATTTCAACGATGTATAAATGGTGAGCAATCGTTTCTCCATGCGGAAGGTATCAATAAAGCTACTTCGTCGAAACACCTTCCACTGAAATTCTGTAGAATAAATACTACTAGAGGGCTTACCCCTTTGCTTTGCTTCGGTCAAAGCAAACATTATAATACTCACTACAGGAGAAACCCACCACGTACCCGCCCCGTTATAAGTGACAAAATATCACTCTTTCTGAGCGCTCGTCGTGCTTCCAAGACACTTTTGTGTAAACGACTCTACTTATGAAAACGACTCTAGATCCTCGAGTGTACCTGCACAGCAGGAATTAGTAATACTTATTGTAGATGGAATAGTATTTGTACAACATGAAAAGATAGTATAATAAACAGGTAATGTAAGGGTGATGACAAAACAGAGAATGATATGTACATCAATAGGAAATGAAAAAAAAATAACGAAAATAACAAAAGAATAGCTGGAGTTTTCACCAGAGCAACAATTTAAGGCTTAAAAATAGAAATATATAAATGTACAAATATTAAAGCATCTATATTGGAATAATACAGTTAGCAAGAGATCGAGATTTAAAATTAGCGTTACCTGGGTAATGCGCAGTGACGAGAAACTATACCACCCCAAGAAGGGGAGGTGGATAAACGCAAAATATACAGAATAGAATTAAAATAACATACTTTGTTTTCATCAATTTATAAATATACTCGTACATAGATATCTGCATGTTTCGAAAGCGATGCTTTCGTCATTAGGAATATATGAATACTAATATAATATTATAATAATATCGTCAAATGAAACAATCAAACTTTGTTTTAACCGCATTTATAATATATATAAATGTGGTTAAAATAAAGTTTGATTGTTTTATTTGATTATAATGGTTAACCACAAAGTGATAGGTTCATAAAATAGTATGATAATATAGTATTCATATATTCCTAATGAAGAAAGCATCGCTTTCGAAAGATATATTTATAAAGTGGTGATAACAACGTGTATTTTTTTAATTCATTTATTAATAATGATGCCACAAAGTGAATCCCAATCTTTTGAAGAAATTACAAAATATACAGGTTTAAAGGAAATGAAAACTAACTAAAGCTATTGAATGTCACCTGAAATAAAAAAAAAAATAAAAACACTAATATTGTAAAAACAAAATATAAGAAAAAATTCTGGCTGAATTAAAAATAAGACCAATCTGGGATAATCATAAAAAAAGGAACGTGAACTAATAATAACAAAATTTTCAAAGCAATATAAAGCTCAGTTCTCATGCAACAACCGAAAAGATCGATGATACTGTACCATTCGCTAAAATATCGGTAGAATAAACACAACCGCCGTTCTTACCCCTCTTATATTATATAGAACCAGTGAAACAAATACTCATTTCAATTCAATTTATTTATCATTAATGAAATAAAACAATTATTTTGATTAAAACCAGTAAATTTTTTTTTTTTTTTTACAAACAATCGGTTTAGCTTGACATACATAACACGTCCAATCTTCCTGTTTCACATAAACACAGCGCCATTCTTTCAATAATCCATCATTTGGTCACGGTACCGTTATCAAATAATAATTTCTTCGACGAACTAGCATTCATTAAAAAAAATAGCGGTAAATAATGATATGATTTCGAATTTTTAATTATTAATTATTTTTATTCAGATTTAATAACCTCATTTTAATATTTAATTATTGTAGAAAATAATATTAACATAACCTAAATGAAATATGAAATGGAAAAAACGACAGAAAATAAAAAGATTTCAGTCGCATCTGGGACTCGAACCCAGGACCTCTGCCTATCCGGGGCAACCGCTTAACCAACTTATATAATGACACCAGTTCAATTTATGTCATCTTCATCGATATCATATTTCAAATTCAAGATTTGTCAATATTATTCTCCATTTTTTATCCCATATTATTGGCAGCTATCTTTATAATTTTTTTTCCGTTTTGATGTTTCATTTAGGTTATGTTAATATTATTTTCTACAATGATTAAATTTTATATGATTTAGATTTCATTGATACAATTTTAAGTAAAAAAACAAAAACAAACACACACAAAAAACTTTTTATTCCCTAAACCACATAATATAAACAATAATAACAATCTTAGTTACCAATGACGTATTTTATTCATAAATTGTCTTCTTTCCTGTACTGTAAAAAATCTTCTTGGATTTCATACAAATGATAATTTAGGCTAATTTTTTATAATTTCAAAGGATAACGATGAGAAACTTAGTCACTCTTATAAATTAGTTTGTAGTGATTGTTCGGCATTCTATATTGGTAAAACAACACGCAATAACATTACAATTAAAAATCATCTTAGATGCTGTTATAATAATGGTTTTTCGGAATTCGCCAATTATCTTATTGATAATTATTATTAAAAATCTAAAATAAAATCATGTTTCAAATAAATACCTACTCTTTTGCCAATAACCTTCTAATGTATATAATATCAATGACAAATAGGATTTAAACAGTAACTTCAATGTCATGCAATGTGCAGTGTTTTCTAATATATGTGTCCTGTGCGTGCAAAGTCATATCATCTCAGCCCAACACATTGTAATTTAACGCTTTAATCTGGAGTGACCTACTAGGTAAGTATGTTTCTGTATATGTACATAATAAGATAAGCCCTAGCAAGTAGTATTTGTACAGCGCCCTTGAGGTGATTTTTCACAAAAACGGTATGCAAGTATTATTATTATTATTATTATAAATATCATATATATATATAATTAAAAATTCGGTGCGCAAATGCGTCCACAGCCCGCAACGCTGTAAACAACCAAAGTGTAAATTAAAAAATAAAAATAAAAAACGTTAATATTTATTAAAGCTTCTTATGCTTTTTAAGGTAATTTTATAGATATTTTTGAGTCCTAAAATTCATTTGGTGAATACTTTCCAGTCCTAAAAATTAATACCAATAATTCAATAAATACCAACTCTTCTTGTGCCACCAATCATCTAATAAATGTAACATCAATAGAAAGGGAGAAACAAATAACCATGTAAAACTATCATCTCTATAATTATATTTTTCTAAAACTGTGTTCATCTGAAGCGACCTGCCAGGTAAGTATGTTTTTCTGTATCTGTCTGTACATAATTAGTTAAGAAATATTTGTACAGCGCCCTTGAGGTGATTTCTCACAAAAACGGAGCTATACAAGTCATCCAACTATTATTATTATTATTCAATCAAAGCACCGGTGCTAATATTCAGCACAAAATGGTAATGGCAACAGATTAAATTGGGATCATTCGTTTCGGAGTTTGAAAATGGCCTTGAACGCCGAAACAGCTGTCACAATAATGAAAACTAAAAATACTTGCAGAACTTAATGATAACATTATTATATTTAGTTGCATAAATTTAAAAAAAATAATAACTAAATCGAGTTCTACGAATTGAACACAAAAACAATTAATATATAGATTTTCAGAATAAGCAAACACATTGTGGATTGACATGATGTATTAAACAATAAGAAACTTTGTTTTTAATCCACTTTTATTTTTTTTATTTGTCGACTAGGACATAGAACATACTAATTAAATAACAGGAGTGTGCTTTATATATAGGGTAAAAGTGGGGAAAGAGGGAACACCAAATGGAAAAGCTAAACAACTTAAAGCCCTTGAAATAAAAAAAATCAGTAAAAAATAATAATAGCCATCTACTAAATAACCAAAAAAAATTACTTATAGTCCCATTTTAGACCTATTTCCGTTCCCCTCCAACATTCCCTCCCCTAAAATAAGCCACCACCGTAATTGACGTACTGTTACCTTCTTTGTCTTTCATGGTTTTTCGCATTGTACATGTAATCAGATATTTGGCATTTAATGTTTTTATTCTCTCCCTCTTAATATTGTTTCTCTCTTTCCCCATTTTTACCCTATATATATAGGGTAAGTTTTTCGTCGTTATCCTTTGAAATAATTAAACATTAGCCTAAATTATCATTTGTATGAAATCCAAGAAGATTTTTACAGTACAGGAAAGAAGACAATTTATGAATAAAATACGTCATTGGTAACTAAGATTGTTATTATTGTTTATATTATGTGGTTTAGGGAATAAAAAGTTTTTTGTGTCTGTTTGTTTTTGTTTTTTACTTAAAATTGTATCAATGAAATCTAAATCATATAAAATTTAATCATTGTAGAAAATAATATTAACATAACCTAAATGAAACATGAAAACGGAAAAAAAATTATAAAGATAGCTGCCAATAATATGGGATAAAAAATGGAGAATAATATTGACAAATCTTGAATATATATATATATATATATATATATATATATATATATATACTGCACACGCCTGTTATTTAATTAGTTCTGTTCTTATGCTCTATGTCCTGAAGATGATTCGGCAGAATCGAAACTAGTCGACAAATAAAAAAAATAAAAGTTGATTAAAAACAAAGTGTCTTGTTATTTAATACTATTAATATATACATATATATACGAGAGTAATTAATAACTATACCATCTCACCTGTGGACCCATTGATAGACCTGACGGTGACCCTGAGGTAGTGCAATTCAAAAGTCAGTGACAAACAAAACTGTTACAAACAATCAAAGTGTCAAAAATTAAATTGCTATTCATCCTCTAATTCGTCCTTATAATAAAAAAATTCATTTAATATTAATTTAATAATTTTTTTTCAAGTATTTGTACGATTTTAATTAATTACTTACCGACTTTCATCGCTTATTTTAAATTTTTGTTTTCGTGTAGATTTTGTTCTATTAGCTTATTATTGATCTTTACTTGTCAGTGTTTTTAGTATATAGATCCCGATCAGGGGAGTTTTGCTTCTGGAACATGTAGATATATATATATTAAAAACAGTGATTTAAACAGAGTAATTCTTATAAATTATGACACCACAAAGTGATTACGCATCTTTTGAAGAAATAACATCATTATTTTCCGTACCCATAAACAACCAAAAATATTAATCCGATTCGTATTTGAATAGAAATACAGTGTGAATATTAACTTGAAATTAGCATGCATTTAATTTGCATAAACTACGAGCGTCATACACACATTAGTCACTGAATTTATTATTCATGCACCGGAGTCTCCAGTTAATAATATCTGCAGCGGACATATCAACACGATAAGCCAAATAAGCTCAGCCCACACTATTTCCGCGCAAACACCTAAGTTTGTGAAATTGCACTCGCTTGGCGCGTTAATTCTTGATGTGACGTCAAGCGCCGAGCGCACAGTGGTAGTATTTATATATTTAGGTAGACTAAAAACGTTATTAAAAAAAAACTGAATACTAAAACGGTTTTTTCTAAGGTGAAAAAAAACTTCTTATACTATGGTACTAAACTCTACAACGAAATCCAACCGTCCTTTAAAAATCACAACAACCACAATAAATTTAAAAATCTAATAAAACACTGGATACGTTACATAGGTAGATCTGAAATAGAAAATACATTAACATCGAATTCAGACTAACACCTTAACCACTCAATTGCACTTAAAACAACTCACCTACCAATAATTTTTATTTTTTTCATCAATTTTATATAATGTAATTTAATATTTTGTAAATGAAATCCCCAGCACGGGAAATCCCAGTGAGGATATCATTATTTAATATTTTTTTATTAAAAAAAAGGAAGTTAATAAAACATTATTATTATTATTATTATTAACTGAATCCCATCGACCAAACTCGAAACAAATCACTCACTCGCTACGCCGGTGGCGGTGAGATTGAAATTAAAACCAGTTTTCATTTATGAAAAACAAAATGTTTCATTTTGTTTTGTGAAACTCATGTACAAACATTAATATGTTTTCCAATTATACTCCAGGAAATTTCTTTTTCTATAGGTACCATGTAATGAAAACAAATCGGAAAAAAACTTTTGTGAGCAAGAGAGTTTTAAATTTTAGGGCCGATGCAATATTTTTTTCTAGAATTATAAAAAGACTCGATAACAAAACTTTTCCAATTAAACCTAAGGCCGCAATATGTTTGTACTCGCAGTATTTGAATAAAACCACTGTAATATTTCTTTCCGATCAAATTTTCATTGTCTTAAATAAGTTTAATAAATTGTGTGTGGTTATTCCAGTAATTAATAGATCGATGTTGAAAAACTTTGCACTCCCACTGTGGATTCGGTTCAGTTTTCAGTGAAAATAAATCGACGTTTATTGAAATAAAGGTATACAGTAAATTAATTAAAAATTACTTTATATGCAAACAAAAATGTTTGTTTATGTTTATAATTTGTCTATTTTTACATTATTTTGTTCCATGTTTATCATTTGTCTATACTTGAAATTATTATTTTTTAGTATTCTATATATTCCTGGTGAGAAAGGAATTGCTTTCAAACCATGTTGATATTTATGTATTAATACAGTGGTGAATACAAAGTAATTTTTAATTCATTTATTAATAATGACACCATAAAGAGAATTCCAATATTTTGAAGAAATTGTAAAGTTATACAGTTTCGTACAATACGCCATATTTAAATATCTGTATAATATGTTACATAAATAATTAAACTGTTTTATAGTTTGCATAGTTTGCATAAGTCCCAGATACAATCGTCACTTTTTTTTATTATCTGTGTTTTTTTCTGTTTCATATTTCATTTAAGATTTGTTTATATTATCTAGAATGATTAAAAAACTATTGAATGTGGTTTATAAGCTTCAATTAGGTATAAAAATAAATATTTAATATAAATTTTCATTTAAGTTTGACGGCGAACATACAAAAATTCTTTAGAATGTTTTTGGCCACCTTGGTTTGCGAATCGGAGGTTTATGCGGCTCCCGCCGGGTGGTTAATTTCACCCCTCCCCCCCTGCTTCCGGTAGCCATGTGTTCCTTGTTCGGGCAGACCGCACCGGATATATCCCCTACCGGCAGATCGCTGAACCATAAGCTGGCTGTTTGAGGCTCTGACGGCTCCATGGATTCCAGGCATTTCAGCGAATGAAACATTTAACAGATCTGTTTACCTGCCTGCTTCTAACTAATCTCCCCAATTCCCCGCTGTGTAAAAGCAAAGAGGGTGAAACGCCAGAACTGTTCTAGCGCGCGCTACTTGCATTATCCATAAGTCCAAAGGCGTTTGATTCATTATAATTATTGAATTAGTCACGCCGAGATATACATCATCTCGCATATGTTTCCTTAAACCAACATCTTTTATAATTTTTTCAAAAGATTGGTATTACTTTGTGGCGTCATTATTAATAAATGAATTACAAATTACTTTGTAATCACCACTGTATTAATATATACATATCAACATGTTTCGAAAGCAATGCTTTCCTCATCCGTATATATTTATTAATAATGTGGTGATTACAAAGTAATTTTTAATTCGTCGAAGGAAGCGATCCCTTTATGGCTTGACAGTATAATTTAAATGAAAAATGTTTTTGTCTTAAGCCACTTTATTTTATTTATATACATTTCTGCATTCGACCGGTTTCGGTTGGACTCAACCTTCTTCAAGAATGTAGTTTATATGTGTTTATATGTGCAGTTTATATGTGCAGTTTATATGTGTACATTCCTGAAGAAAGTTGAGTCTAACTGATACCGGTTGAATGCAGAACAATATATCAATAAAATAAAGGGGCTTAAAACAAAAACATTTTTCATTTAAAATTTTAATTCATTTTTAAATAACTTTCATTCAATACTGTCGTCATTATTGTCAAAATTCTTTTTTACAGAATTATCTTAATGTTACAATACCTACGGATAAAATTTCAAGTTTACTTCTTCAAATGCGTTTTTCCCTCATTGAATGTATGTGCTAACCATATCACATTTTTTGGTTTATCAATACTACTAAAACCATGTTTTCCAATTTCATTGGCTTTAATGTAGATTAATTTTTAATTTTTAATTTAATTTTTAATCTTTAATTTTTACAATTTCATTTTGAACGTGAATATCATCATGTCACTTATTTGGACTTGCTCCTGTCTTTAAATTGTTTATTAATTTATAATCTTCTTTACACTGGAACACACATCTTGCTTCATCCACATTCATATATCTTTTCAGACATATTGACACTTCTCGGGTCAAGCATATGATTTACTTGGTTGCCATCTCCTTTTGAGATAACTCCGGATTCTTTTTTCAATTACCTACCTTTTTACACCAAACTAATGTTCTTCAACAAGGGCAGTGTTATGTAGTATCCCATAACAGAAAGTTTCACATTTGTCCCCAGTTGTATTATTTACGATCAAGCACTCGATTTTTAATATTTTTTTCAGCTGATGGTAACACTGAAGGAGGTGATCATTGGGGGACTCCTACAGAGCGGGAGGCCTCGTATTTACTGTGTTTTTTTACTTAGAAGAGAACTGTGCCTTAATGGCTGTTCCTAATTTGGAGTCAAATCTATATTTTAACTGGTTTTTAGAATACCTATGTCTTTAATTAAAAAAAGCGGTATTTTACAGCTCAGTGTCAGCGGTTTTTATTTCCTGTCGGCGTGCTGTGCTGTGATCCTGCAGTACACTTTGAGATAGCTAGGTGTGACCGGGATCAATTTTATTTTGATTTCATTACAATCAATAAATTAAACTTGCAAATACGTTCACAAAGAGATTCACGTTTTTTTTTCCCTAAGTGTTGAATCGTTGCTATTCGTTGAAGGCCTTCCTCCAAGGCATTTTTTATAGCAAAAGATTTAAATTTTTTTTACGTAGTTCTCCTAAATCTATGTACACAAACCTTCTGGAAGTGGTGGTATCTCGAATTGATTATAAACGAATTGCAAATAGGGTAAACATCTCCTGAGGTTGAGCTAACGAAAACGATGTAAGTCTGATTTGATTCAATTTTTTGATATAGTTTCTGCCATTTCTTCTGTAGATTGGCATGAATAAAAATCTAAAAAAAGCTTCATATTTCCTAAATCGTTCCTATTTCATTATGGCAGCTCAACTAATAAAGTTAATTTATTTTATTTCATTCCAAAAAAATTACAAACTGTTCGAAATTCCAAATAAAGAATAAAATGAGAAAAAGCTCAACATCTTAAATAACATTAATTGGTTCCATTAAGATGTCGCGATGGAATTAATTTAAAAAACTCATTACGTTGACTTACGGGGAAACTGCGCGATAATTTCCCAGTATTAAGTACGTGTTCCTGGCCGACTACTTTTATTTCTCGTCGTTGCAGTGCTCTTGACTGAGATGAAATAATGTTTATAGAAAATTGTCAAATAACCGAGAAATTAGCTAATAAATTAATCTACCCAGTTCTAGTGTAATTAACACGGCCTGTAAGTTTACATTATTCAGGTCAACCTTCGTGGAAAAGCGGCCAGTTCTTTGGCTGTCCCATAAGTCACTGGATCGATACCCGTCGGATAAAATTAAATGTTAAATATTTCAGACGGATTATATCATATAAATCGACATCGAACTTGAAATGGCTGTAACCGTATAATGATCATAACGTGGGGCAGAGTCTGTATCTTTTGCGTTAGCTAACGCAAGTTAAATCGGCCATAAACAACACATTTTGTAAGTTTTCATAACTGCGTCGTTTCTTGCGTTTGTGTTACGGATTTGTCTCTTAACTTAAACGCAAATTTAGCTTGTCAGTGCGATACGGACTACCAAACTGTCAAAATGTGTTGTTTATGGCCGATTTTACTTTTGTTGGATAACGCAAAAGATACAGACGTTTCCTAACCATATTTTCCTATCTTCTTCCTATTCACACGTTCTTCAGCATCACAGCATTCCCAAATCTAGAATATCATAGTCTTTCTGGCTTCTAACAGTTGAGAACCTCGTGCAAATATCGCATTGAAAAATTCTTTCCTCTCCTTTAAGTATTCATGTTTCTTCTGCATCCTGTACGATTACGAACGGGATGCAGATTACCACCGCAAATCCCCACAAAAGAAAATAATTTAAGAATTTGCATTTAAATCTTAATATGCGAGTAAACTTTTTTTTTATTTCATGCTCTTATTTTACGGACTCCATGGTCGAGGGGAAAGGCTCTCGACTACGAATCCGATGGTGGCGGGTTCAAATCCCGGCGTAGTCAAGTAAATTTCATTTAATTGATTTGTGCTGTTTCACAATTAATTCATTTAAAAATAATATATAGTATATTTGCGCACGTTCCAGAGTGGAAGATACTCTCAGTATCGCCCCGGTGAAAGACAAAAAACGTTGCTTGAAATGGATTTTAGCCGTGTTTAGTGACCAGATCTGAATAGCCAGGTATTTCCCCACCTTCCTCTTTGCCTTCTCCTCCCCCTCCACAATACTTTCAGCCTCTCAACATTCCCCAATTGGGGACACCATGGTCTCACTGGCTCCAGATGGTTAGGACCAGTTGGGACTCTTGTGCGCTATTTATAAAACCAAAAAAAACTATCTGATTTAGAAATTATGGAACGAGCTTTCAACTAACGCCAAGATTTGCTGTGTGAAAGGTATTTTATTTTTTACAAAAAAATGTCATAATTTTCATACAAATGTCAATTGTATAATTATAAATGTTAGTAATAATGAGTAGATACAATAATTACTTACATACATCTTTTAGTAATGAAATCATGGTTGCATATAATATCTACCAACTTACATTACGATGGTTTACAATTTGGTTAAAATAAATAGTCTAAAATTATCAGAAATTTAACATATATATAAACATTTTGAGATAAAAAAGTAAGGTGTGTTTTAAACATCGAACTAGTCATGTTAAAAATGTGCTATTCGTGTTTATATTCATTTGCACAGATGTATAAAACATATGGTTTAACAGGTCAGTTTTAAAATAGACTTAAACAATAGCGCCGCCTTATTCATCTGAACTATACGTTCCTGAAAATACGGATTAACGACAACTAACTCTTAAATCTATCTTGAATTGGTTGAAGGAACCAAATTGCAGTCAAGCTTTCGTTGTATCAGGTCATTAAGCTTGGAATGTACTCCAAGATAGACGAAGCCATAAAAAAACTCGAACGGATTGAAAGCTAAACTGACAATAGTTATTAATAATTCTATTTCTGTTTTAATGGAAAATCTTTGAGGAACAAGACTTGGTTCTCTTCAGCACCGAGACAAGTACGCTCCCAGTGTCATTATGCAAATTCAAGAAACGGTTTTTATGCGAATACCGCACTAGAGCCCCAACGCTAGTGGCACTACGGTATCTACTACTGGGGTACATTATAGGCTGAAGAGAGTGAGGATGGAAAGGAAATAGAAAGGTTGAAAAGTACCTAACTTCACCAAATCCGTCTAAATCCACTTCAAACATTTTTTTAAGCCGTCAGCTTTTGTGCATAATCAATCCTGCACGATTCGTAATCACTCGTCACTATGATAGCCTCCGAGGTTGAGTGGTTACTTTTCTCGGTTCAAATCCCGGCGTGCGCAAGTAAATTTTCTTTACTTGATTTGCGATATTTCACAATTTATTCATTTAAAATAATATGTAGTATATTTGCGACACGTTCCAGACTGGTAGATACTTTCAGTATCGCCATGGTAAAAGACCGCCATTCGTAATTAAAACGTTACTTTAGCCGTGTTTGGGGACCAGATCTGAATAGCCAGGTAATTCCCCACCTTCTTCTTCCCTATCCCCCCCTCTCCAGTACCATCAGCCTAACAAAATACCCAAAATGGGGATGCCGTGGTCTCACTAATCCAGGCGGCTGTGAGCAGTTGGGACTCTGGTGCGGTATTCACTAAGTTCAAAATTCTACAAACACTTTCACACATAGATCTAATAAATCGATAATTTATTATGATTATTTAAAGCGCAAATAATTATATAATATACTAGCTGATGTGTACCCGGCCTTGCTCGGGAGTTTTTTTTTTGTTGTTGGGAATTTTTACTTATCGTTTGGGTGCCATAATTAATTTAATATCTAAAGTAATGCCTTGTGACGACTATTACTATCTCTAAATAAAAAAAAAACTTTTTTTTTTCATTCTAAACATTTATTTCTTCAAAATATATTTAAATAATAAAGTTCTTAAGTAACCTACTTGTGTTTTCCATTTTGACAATATTCTTCCCAAACAAACCTTCTTATTTTGAATATGTAATCTGTGGCTAACCAGAGTGGTGTATCTATGGGTTAACCTCAATACAACATGGCGGGTTCAATGTTTTTCATACACTTTTTAAAACGTTATAGAAACGGTTTTACATATTGGATTTCATTCAAACTATGAACTCTCTAAACTTTCCCGTCACTAATCAGGTCGAGTAATTTTCGAAAAAAGCGCGCGCACACAGACAAAGCATTCGTTTTTTTATATTGAGATTTAGCAGAGAAAGTTATTCTGAATTCAGTATTTGATGTCAACTAACGTGTCTAATTAACTTTCATGATAAGAAAACTATTTATTTTAAATTGAACTGTTTTTATTAATTGATAAACTAAAGTTCTTAAAAACTTAAGACAAGATTTTTGTGCATAGCGCAAATGGTAACAATTATTTTTATAAACAATAATTATTAGCCTGAAACACTCATCCAAATTGGAAAAAACTTTTCCGAGCAAAGATAAATGTCGCCGACAGGACTCGAACCTGCACCCTTCTGATTGCCGGTCAGATGCTCTACCATTGAGCTACGTCGGCTTATCGCAAACCCTCCAAGTTAATCAATATATACTAGTGTTTCATTCAATAATTACTGTTTTATTATATTTCACCTGTAAACAACCAACTTTATTAGTATGAGAAAGGCTTGTAACGGCTAAATCCCTCAAATAGATGGCGTCGAGACAAATTATGTCTATATTTTATTGGTGAAAATTGCTTTGGCTTGTCAAATATTTATTAATTGATAAACTAAATTTCTTAAAAACTTAAGACAAGATTTTTGTGCATAGCGCAAAGGGTAACAATTATTTTTATAAACAATATTTGTTTTTGATCAAAGAAATATAAAACAAGCTTCTCATTAGTTTTAATTGCTGAACTTTTCGACTGTTTGTAAAAGAAATTTCGGGCAAGGCATGAAATATGTAATTTAACGTAAAAGACACTGATCAAACAATATGTTTTAAATGGTCAAAATCTTATCTGTATTTTCAGAGTGCTTAAAGTTCTTTTTGATATCAAAGTAAAGGCATAACTCTAATGAAAATTCAAAGGCCAACAATTAATGCAGAACTTTGTTACGAGAATTTGAAGAGATCTTATGGTCAATGCTTAAGGCGATCTCCAGCTTTATGGCTTGCATCTTCGGTAGGCTTAATTAAAACATACTTTTGACATCAAATAAAGTTAAATTACCGTTCGATTTTCAACTCCACAATACAATAACACGATTAGAACCATAATTAGCTAATTTATAATTTCACGGAGAGTTTATCAACTAACCATTTTCCTTTGGCCTTGAACTGCTTAAAAAATCCATCCGAAGACGGACTCAATATCTTTATTGTAATTAAATTTAACTTTTCGACGGCCTCCATGGTCGAGGGGTTAAGGCTTTCGACTACGAATCCGAAGGTCGCGGGTTCAAATCCCGGCGTGCGCAAGTAAATTTTATTTAATTAATTTGTGTTGTTTCACAATTAATTCATTTAAAAACAATATATAGTGTATTTGCGCACGTTCCAGAGTGGAAGATACTCTCAGTATCGCCCTGGTGAAAGACGACCATTCAGAAAAGAAACGTTGCTTGAAATGGCTTTTAGCCATGTTTGGTGACCAGATATGAATAGCCAGGTATTTTCCCACCTTCCTCTTCCCCTTCTTCTTCCCCTCCCCAATACCTTCAGCCTCACAACATTCCCCAATTGAGAATGCTATAGTCTCACTGGCTCCAGACGGTTGGGAGCAGTTGGGACTCTTGTGCGGTATTCATATAAAAAAATAAAAATAAAATAACTATACCTAAAAGACATGTATAATATAATAATATAAGTGTACAGTGGTTTATAAAGTAAAATAGAAAATAACATGATAACAGTTATAGTTGAAGTTTCACATAACCCGCCTCACTAGGCTAGCCTGTGTTGAGGCAGTAATTTTGCAAATTATTTTATAATTTTAAAATACCTATTAAATATATACTTATATTAAGATATGATTCGTAAATCGTTGAATCAATAATTTTTAATCTGTGTGAGTGCACCGGTAAATGCCCTATCATTACTTTTAATCCAATTTTCTACATTGTGTTTGAATATTTTTTGTGAATCAGATTTGTTTATGCTAACCGGAAGAATGTTGTAAATTCTTATCGCTAAGTACCTAAAATTCCGTTGTCCAAAAGTAGTATGAGTTACAGGAATTTGGAGTTAATCATTTTTTGCATTTCTAGTAATACGAGTGATTAGTCTCTTTTCAGTATTTACTTTTGTTGGAATAAAGATGAGTGAGGATTGTTTTAGCGTAAATCTGCCGAACGTCAAATACTCTCATTATATTAAAGATTAAGTTAGAGTCTGTAATTAGAGGTAGCTTAAGGATTATTTTTATAATCGTTTTATGCGCCTTTATGATTGGGTCTAGTGCAGATGAAGTACCACCTCCCCATGATATGATTCCATACTCAATAAGAGATTGACAGACCGCAAAATAAATCATTTTCAAGTGTCGTAAGTCTAGAAAGTTTCGTATGGTTCTGAAAAAGTTCTAAATTATGAACACGCTACTATTTATGTATATTAATATTAATTTTTCATAAAAAATCAATTACAATACAGATAAACAATATTTCATTATATAATTGTGTACAATTATAATTTTTTTTTATCGGCTTACCACACAAGAGTCTCAGCTACTGCTACCAAACGTCTTGAGCCAGTGAGACTATGGCATCCTCAATTGGGGTATGTTGTATGGATGAAGGTTTTAATTATATAGGAGGTAAGGAAGAGGAAGGTGGGGCTGTCTATTCAGGTCTGGTCGCCAAATACGATTGAAGCCATTTCAAGCAACGTTTCGATTCTGAATTATGGTCTTTCTCCAAGGCAATACTGACAGTATCTACCACTCTGGGACGTGCCTCAAATACTCGTGTACTATATATTATTTTGAATGAATTGTGAAATAACACGATGTAATCAAATGTCTATCATCTGCTTTTAAGTAAAATTGGTGTGCACTGTAAATCACCATGTGCACTAGAAGAACGTGCGCTTTGGTTTACCTAGTATTGCTATGAATTGATTAAATTATTATGTTAACGAATATTAAAAAAAAACTATTATATTTAATGTAAATGTTTCTGCCTCATGTTTGATTTGTTCTCAAGTACCCTTTTTTATCCAGAGTGAAAAATTATATGTGCTTATATTTGTTCAAGTATTCTGATTTAACCGTCGCTTCGGTAAACTTTCTAGTGACCGTAAAAATGGAGTCTGCTTAGAAATCGAATATCAAATACTCAATTTGTGTGGTTATTGTAATATTATTTGTGTGTAGAATCAACTACTTATGTGTTCTGTTTAGTTGAGTTTGTTCTAAAACTATTTGTGGCCGCAGGGTCCAGCAGAACCACCGTCAGCAGCTTAATACCCGGCATTGACTTTATACTAGTAAGTAATCAAATTTCTATACATCAGTGGTGTAATCTAGAAGCTATCCGCATTCCCTGATGCAATTCCTTTATTAGGGTGATAATTGAAAGCAAGTCAAAGTCGGTGCATTGTTGTACGGAAGTAGTGCAATCTCAAGTTGTCTGGACCCTTTACGTTACGTCATGGTCTTGTTTGACGTTGTTCCGGTTTCTTGTTTTCTTTGTACAGCTTTCTTGGTTGCAACAGAGCGAAGTCTGGCGTAGTCTGGGTATTTCCCGTGGTTCTAATTCGTCTCTCAAGTTGCGCGTAATTCCAATATAAGTGTTTTTATTTTTAATTCAAAACATTTTTTTATATCTGAAGCCAGTGAGACTATGGCATTCCCAATTGCGGAATGTTGTGAGGCTGACGGTATTGGGGAGGGAAAGGAGATGGGGGAGAGGAAGGTGGGGAAATACCTGGCAATTCAGATCTGGTCACCAAACTCAGCTAAAAACCATTTCAAGCAACGTTTCAATTGTGAGTGATGGTCTTTCACCAGGCGATACTGAAAGTATCTTCCACTCATTACTAGCCGGTAAGTACCCGGCTATGACCGAGGTTGTTATGTGTTACCCTAACCCTACCCCTACCCTACCCTACCCATACCCTTACCCCTACCCCTACCCATACCCCTGCCCCAGCCCCTACCCCTACCCCTACCACTACCACTACCACTACCCCTACCCCTACCCCTGCCCCTACCCCTACCCCTACCCCTACCCCTACCACTATAACTACCCCAACCCCTACCCCTACCCCTACCCCTACCCACCCTTACTCCTACCCCTACCCTACCCCTACCCCTACCCCTACCCCTACCCCTATCCCTACTCCTATCTCTACCCCTACCCCTACCCCTACTCAAAGAGTTCCTCTTATTTTGAACGCCAAATGTGCGAAATTTCATCAATTACCAAAATTCTGTTGTAAGGGGTAGGAATGGGGAAAGGGGTGTTTTTACATATCTTTGTGGACATTAACCTTCATCTTGACAACGCGGATCATTTTTTGCAAAAAACCGCGCGTAAATCGGTCCTGTAATTTTTTAGTTTATAAGGTGCCTACGACCATTGTGTTTTATATGTATGGAAGATTAATAATTATATTAATAATGGTGACTAATAATGACTTTTTACATGTGTACACAAGTTGTGCAGTACACAAAATAATCAAAAAAAAATTGTCAATTATTTTATTGACATATACCCAATTTTAAAAAGGTAAAGACTTTTAAGCTTTGGTCATAAAAAAAAAATTACATTGGTTTTTCTATTGTTTACATGTTTTATCAAAAAACCAATAACCTTGTTGTAACTAACAAATAAACAAATCGAGAGACAGACAGATTTTGATAAAAAAATATTATTTTGTTTGGGTATATAGTATGAGCAGTAAGTTCCAAAGAACACGCTCAGTTTTATAACTTGTGATGTTTGCATAGATGTCTCTAGTGTTCACTGGAATCCATAATTCGTAGAGTCACCGACAGATGGCACTAGGGCATAGGTTCACCCTTCCTATGCTAAAAACAGAGGTACGAACTCTTGAAGCTCACTTGGATTAATAGCAATTTAGATATGACTAGTCACGGGACATTGGTCTCCTGGCTGAATTCTCTTCAATCTTATTATAGGGGGTATTATTATCTTAAATTATAAAGATAAAGTGTTTGTTTTGAAGATGTGTGTTTTATTGAGCCGTGTTCACAACAGTTTCGCTTATTTATTTGGGCTTGGACCAAATATTTTCCGGTACAGGCATCATCATTATGTATTCTCAATGAACACTAGTGCTACTCCATGTAAATGTCTATTCACATCTACTGGCACCATGAAGTGCAGACACGTACAGTGGCAGACACGGCACAGAAGAGAAAATTCACATTACATCTTGTGTAAATATGTTTATAGACAATTTTTGCAACTAATTTTGCCACGCCTGCCACTTAGGTTTCTGCACTATGCAGTGCCGATAGTTGTGAATTGACTTTTTACTTTTGAAATTATAAAATTTCAAAAGTAAATTAGAAATATTCATAATTAATTCGTTTTTAATTCTACTGGATGGAACTTTTACAATATTATTTAACGATTCGGGCTTTAATTTTCCTTTTTTTTTTTTTAAATCTAATGCTTCATGGGTCGTATTTTTTTATAAAAGACTTACTGATGTGTAAAGTTATGGAGTTGTGAGTTCTTGCTTGTCGCTTGGGTGTCATAATTGATTTGACAGCGAAAGTAGTGCCTTGTGACGACTATTACTATTTCTAAACAAAAAAACACTTTTATTTCAATCCAAACATTTATTTTTTAAAAACATACCTACTTGTGTTTTCCACTTTGGAAATACTCTACCTAAACAAACCTTCTTCTTTTGAATATGTATTATGTAACTAAACAAAGTGGCATATCTGCGATCTTACCTCAACACAACATGGGCGGTTCAATTTTAAAACGTTATAGCAACAGTTTTACATATTGTATTTCATTCAAACCTTCCCGATACAAATTGAGAACTGACAGAAAAATACAAAATTCGGTTTAATGTAAAAGATTCGGGTTTCATCTTTAATTAAAAAAAAGCTCTTTGTAAATTTTCGCACTTGATTTAATTGAAAAGGAATAAGCGAAAACCGTGTTACCGCTAGCTTAATTTACGCCTAGCATCGACTCCCAAATAATTAAATAATTAAAAATAAAAAACTAAAAATATTTCTTCGCGTAAAAAGTAATTACACTTTAAATAGACTAAATATAATTAAATTAGACTTTTCGACTTTCACTCCCTTAAAAAACACCTCAATTTGACAAACTTAACACGTTTCGAATTTGGATTTTATTGTTTCACTCATGGTCGTGGCTTTCTTCGCGTTTACCTTCGCCTCCGTACAAACTGCGGCCGTGGCTGTTAGAACGCCACTCGCTATTCTTTATAAGGCGTAAAAACTCAGGTCGGGCTGTTTTGTTGGAACTAAAGCGCCTGTGGCAAACTTGGATTATTGAAAACTCGGGATGTGGTGTTCCAATTATTTTTATTACAAATATAGTACTTACAAACAAAAATGTTGGTATGCCAATGTTAATCTATATATATATACGAGTATATAAATCAGTGTAAGTTTGTTTGTTTGTTTGTCCTCGATTTTCTTAAAAATGACTTGACCAGTTTCGCTGAAAATAGCACAGTTTGTTTTTATTAGTGCTGGAAAGGTTTAGAGAGTAGTTTGAATAAAATCCAATATGTAAAACTGTTGCTATTACCTTTTAAAATTAGAAAAACTTTGAACCCGCCATGTTTTATTTAGGTTAGCCCATAGATATAGCACACTGGTTAGCCACAGATTGCATATTCAAAAGAAGAAGGTTTTTTTGGGTAGAATAGAATATTTCCAAAATGAAAACAAGAGTAGGCACTTACTTAAGAACTTTATGATTTAGATATATTTTGAAAAAATAAACGTTTGGAATGAAATAAAATATTCAAATTTATTTGGAGACAGGTATTTTAGCTGTCGAATCAATTATGGCACCCTAATGACACGTGAAAAATCCCAAGCAAGGCCAGATACACATCAGTAAAAGTGTAATAAAAAAATTCTTTAGCGCCGTTTAGTGACTAAAGTCACATAAAGGGCGCTTTATATTTTCTAGTTAAAGTTTGTAGACCCCTTTATGCAGATATGTTTTTAGACTTTCCTTAGAGGTTTCGAAATCGCTTTCTGACCTCAAACCAAATGGAAGGTCATTCCAAGAATATGGACCCAGTACATTAAAAGCTCTGTCCCCTAATTTAGCGGCATTCGTACGAGAGGGTTCAACAATCAGACATGGCTAATGTTAACAGAACACGCATTTTTGAAAACAAATAAATTATATATACTATTCTTTTGGTGTGGGTCGTAAATAAATGGAGTATAAACCGAATTGTGCATGTACCATATAAGAGAGATAGAAGATTACCAGACTGATATTCCGAAAGGGTAAAAAACTCTAAAAATCAATTAACCAACCATCACCCGTTCCTTTTAAAGAGCGGATGGACTCGTACGAGTATATTATTCTGACTCCTGAGATGACCTTACTCAAGTATATGTTTCACTTAATCCAGCCATGCCTTTCTCAAGCGTTGCTAATTTCTTCTGCGTCATATATTCTGCTGGCGCTCCTGTCTCGATTTATCCGCTAAACATAAAAAAACAATAAGGATTTAGAATGTACTCTATATTTGTTTATTCTTGGAAAAAAACATAAACTATAAAAAAGGATTAATCAGAGATAGAAGGACAAAAATATTAGTGCAATTGCGCCGTGGTCATACAGCAAAAATTAGCGGTATATAAAATATTTTTTAAATGGTATTATTTAAAATTATGTACGTTAACACTCGGATTAAATAGCATATCATCACAAATAAAGAGAAATTTCTGGAATAGATAACTTTTCTAGTCTATTTTTTAACCTCCTCATTACCGAATATCCTCCTAAGAAAAAGGAGTTTATCATCACTTGAAAAAAAAAACAAAATGGTATTTGGTTTTCCGGAGGCGTGTTTTGATTGGGTTTTATTTTTATTCAGAGAGACTTCCGATTCTGTGATTTCATTCCGATAACGGACCGATTTCTTTCGCGGTAATCTCGTTTGTCCAACCGAGCTTCCAATCGAACTGAATCGAGTACATTATACGAATTGATTGATTCATTTGCCGTGAAACAGTACGTAATTATATAGAACCTTTTTGTTCACATCTCGTTTCATTTATTTTCTCTTGGAGATAAACACTGGACAGAACATTATCTAGAATGGTATCTCCCTGGTAAAAGACCACCATTCATAAATCGACACGTTGCCGTTGATAATGGGTTTTACTTGCAAGTTTTAAAAATCAAATAATTTCAGTAGTATCTGATAATAATTAATTTTAGATATTTTATTTTATGTAATATGTTATATCTTCAGTATCTTTACTGGTTTATATTACACTTAACCCTAAGCTTATATGTATATATAGCATTTGCTCGTTATATTTACTTACATTATTATACCACATACTTTTAATATTATAAATTAAACTTCGCAGTCAAATATCTGACGTTTTCTACAGCAGCCAGAGGACAGCCGACTGATGACTATACCCTCAAATGACTTAAATACCCAATGAATCTATCAACGTCATCAAGTATTATCACGCCTCTGTCCCACTATAACGCACTCTAACATCAAATAACTCTAAGTATAATTGGTGAACATCTCAGATGGAACTCAAACATTGACGTCATGACAAAAAATCTCACCAGGTACATTATTATGCTTTGTGTCAATCACGAATAGAGTATGGGATAACTGGTTGGGGATCTGCCTTTAGCACTCTCACAGAACGGCTCAACATAGCCCAAAAATTAGTAATTTAGACAATTCTGAAAGTTCCGGTTAGAACTCCGTCGGAGGAAATATTCAAAAACTTTACACAAAAAATGTCTTATTTAAACGTTAAAATATATATCTGAATACTCCACTGCCAAACATAAATAATCAACCAGACAATAAGTCAAAATGTACAGGTTATAGCCAAATTTCATACATCTTTTGGACAGACGAATATTAAATTTCAATTTTTACTTATTAATTATTTTTATTCAGATTTAAAAACCTCATTTTAATATTTGATCATTGTAGAAAATAATATTAACATAACCTAAATGAAATATGAAAACGGAAAAAATGACAGAAAAAAAAATAAAAAAATTCTTTTTTTTTAAAACTAACTTTGTAATAATTATAAAGATAGCTGGGGATATGGGATATAAAAATGGAGAATAATATTAACAAATCTTGAATTTGACATATAATATCGATGAAGTTGCCATAAATTGAACTAGTCTCATTAGCTAAGTTGGTTAAGCGGTTGCCTTGGATAGGCAGAGGACCTGGATTCGAAAATCCTTTTTTTTCTGTCTTTTTTCCGTTTTCATATTTCATTTAGGTTATGTTAATATTATTAAATTTCATGCTGCGAAACTACATAATGCCCTTCCAAATCAAACAAAAAATGATAACAGAAATGAATATTTTAAAAACTAGTCAAAACATGGCTGAGAAACCTGAGAACTTGCAAACATTATAAAGACAATTTAACACAAGTGGATATTTAGTAAAAAAAAAGTGCGAACTGCCTCGGAACAGGAAACCGTAGCGAGAAGGACTGTGAACACTGGGACTTTATACTCGTGTTATAATAACGTGCATTATACCTACATACAATCTATATAATATACTTTATACTTATAACTTATTACTTAAGTCACATACTCGTACATGTACAATCTTTACATACAAACCAATGATAAAAAAGTAATAATTAAAACAAATGTAGTAATTTTATGCGTCCGATTCTTTGTATAGGCACATATGTTATCGTTTGTTCCATGCTTTCCACCTCAATTTTAAATAACAGTAATATGAATGCACTTATGATACTACTAGTTATAATTATCTTGTTTTCAAAGATACTGTTAAACTTACATAATGTTGCCTACTATTTCATATTAATTAATTAAATAAATAAAGGTAAACACTATTAGTAGTTTTTTAATAAGTCTCAACCTTCCTCCATTCATTACGCTTCACCTACCTGAATTCCTATTGCCAGAAAACGTACTGCTACAAAATTCCATATTCCAGAGTCGTAGATACTCTCAGTATGGGCACTTGTGAATGATCTCAATCAATATCGACATGTTGCTTGAAATAGCTTTAGGCGTGTTTGGTGACCAGAGCTGAATATCCTTCCCCAGTCCCCTTCCCTTCCCCTTCCTTCATACCCTTCCCCTTCCTTCCCCTTCCCCTTCCTTCCCCTTCCCCTTCCCCTTCCCTTCCTTCCTTCCCCTTCCTTCCCTTCCTTCCTTCCCCTTCACTTCCTTCCTTCCTTCCTTCCTTCCTTCCCCTTCCCTTCCCCTCCTTCCTTCCTTCCTTCCCCTTCCTTCACTTCCTTCCTTCCTTCCCTTCCTTCCCCAACCCTTCCTTCCTTCCCCTTCCCTTCCTTGCCCTTCCTTCCCTTCCTTCCTTCCCGACTTCCTTCCCTTCCCTTCCTTCCCTTCCTTCCCCTTCCCCTTCCCCTTCCCCTTCCCCTTCCTTCCCCTTCCTTCCCTTCCCTTCCCCTTCCATTCCCATTCCCCTTCCCTTCCCGTCCTTCCCCTTCCCCTTCCACTTCCTTCCTTCCCCTTCCTTCCCATTCCCTTCCCCTTCCCCTTCCCCTTCCCCTTCCCCTTCCCCTTCAGTCTCACAACGTACCCCAATTGGGACGGTGCCATAGTCCAACAGCCCAGTATTTTGTTTGATATTGAGACGATATTTCACAATGCGACAGCGGTGACCGAAGAAAATATTATTTACTATCCCTTTATTATGTGGAGACTAATATTTTTAATTAAATACGAGTCTGGATGGGTTGTCGGTTGATGTCTTAAACAAACGATATATTGCTCGCTAAGGAAAGGGGAGAGAAAGAATATTGTCGTCTTTATATTAAAATCAATTACAATTTATGAAAGTTCCACAGCGTATACTCGCAATATTTACTTGTGGCAGCTGCTACGCCTTTCAGGGAGAGTTTGACAATGCCTTTTGAAGATGGAACAGCTGTCACACGTAAAAGTAAATTGTTCTAGCAGAACTTTATAGTATCGCTGCTCTGCATTTAAATATACCATATAATATCAGTACATACCTATCTAAAATCATGTATTCAAGCGCTTCTGTATATATATCCAAATTATTGTAACTGATATGTTTATACTAATTCCTTATATGGGGGTGATGTGTTGAGAGTCTTGTTAAAAAAGTAAAGAAATTATGAAACAAGGTTCTTCAAGAGATCTTTTTCATAGAAAAGATGAAATACAAATCTGTCTTATCGTTCATAAATCGATATTTTTAAAATTTATGATAACATATACATTTAATTAATATTATTACACATAATAAATAGTTTAAAACATGTAGATATCTATTAATTGTTTTTGTGTTTAATTCATAGATCTCCATTTAATTTAATGATCCTAATATATCATTAATTAATAAAGTAAGAGAAATTATGTATTTACCGCTTCTCAGTATGTTTATATTATCAAAACAATACAACACATTTAAATAAATCAATTAAGAAAACATTATCAGTTAAATACGGGGAAACACATTTTAAATGTAAAAACCTCACAGAATAGAGAATTTTAATTATTTTCTAACTAAATCGGTTTTACCGATAATAAATCATTATTTTTAAAAACCCGTTCAAATTAGAATGTGGATTAACCGCAGTTTGAAAATGGCATTGAACGCCGAAACAGCTGTCACAGTAATAAAAACTAAAAATTCTTGGAGAACTTAATAATAACATTATAAAAAAAAAATTAAATGTAGATATCTATTTTTAAAAATAGTGGTTTATACAAAATAATTTATTAACATTGATTTTAAAATGGCGCCACACAGTCATATTGCATTTATTGAAGGAGTGATATTTTTATGTCAAAAAACCCGTTATGTACCCATTTCTAATTTCGCTCAGTACATCTTTTTTTAAATACAGCCAGAACGGACGCCACACCATTGAAAGTCCAGGACTTCATCACGTGATATTCACAACGCAAAAACAATTTTTGTTTATTTTATCAAGGCCGTGCTTTTTGCGGCATATTTCGAAAATAAAGTAATTCGGTGTTTTTGTCATCCATTGTTCTTTCATATAGATTACAATTTTTTTCAAATGTGTTTTTGTAAAAACTGAGCGAGCATTCTAATTATGGGTGTTTGGGTAAATCAATTAAAGGTTGCCTGCTGGGCTCGTCGCTGGCCGATAACCCAGGACGGAAGTCGGATGATACGAGGCTTATCTCGCGCGTTGGGCCCTCTGCATCTGCGGTAAACGCTACCTCGATACTCGTTGCACTCGTCTGCACTCCGCTCGCCGCTCGCGCCACCGCAACCGCCGAACTCATTTGCACCTTTCCTCTTACTCGGCGTTGCGTCGCGTGCTCATTGATTTATTGCGTTCATAATCTCCTTTTTAAAGTTAATTGAACTAAAGGCTCCCGGCAAACACACTTGCGGCTAAACGCTTTTTTTATTATTTTACTATCGTTTGTGGAAATATGCTGAAAAATTATTGCTATACCAAAAGTGCAATTCATTGCATGATTGTTGGTAATCGCACAAGTCGCGTCGTTCGCCTTTTAAAGTGTTTATTTAAAGTGATAACATTGGGAGATTGTATTTCGTGTGCATTGGACATTGATATAGCGTCCGACAGACAATAAAGGTACTGTTGCTTAATTGGCATTATTTGCATAATTATATTTGGGTTCACGTGTTGATTAGCCGTTAAGAAGGTAGGTAGATATATTAGTATGTATCGAAATTACGTACCCATCCACGTAATATAAGATATTATATAGCGGTAGAATTACGCAGGATTATTAGCGACAGTCTTGTTTTCTGAATATTGTACCCATCCACGTAATATAAGATATTATATAGCGGTAGAATTACTCAGGATTATTAGCGACAGTCTTGTTTTCTGAATATTGTACCCATCCACGTAATATAAGATATTATATAGAGGTAGAATTACGCAGGATTATTAGCGACAGTCTTGTTTTCTGAATATTGTACCCATCCACGTAATATAAGATATTATATAGCGGTAGAATTACTCAGGATTATTAGCGACAGTCTTGTTTTCTGAATATTGTACCCATCCACGTAATATAAGATATTATATAGCGGTAGAATTACGCAGGATTATTAGCGACAGTCTTGTTTTCTGAATATTGTACCCATCCACGTAATATAAGATATTATATAGAGGTAGAATTATGCAGGATTATTAGCGACAGTCTTGTTTTCTGAATATTGTACCCATCCACGTAATATAAGATATTATATAGCGGTAGAATTACGCAGGATTATTAGCGACAGTCTTGTTTTCTGAATATTGTACCCATCCACGTAATATAAGATATTATATAGCGGTAGAATTACGCAGGATTATTAGCAACAGTCTTGTTTTCTGAATATTGTACCCATCCACGTAATATAAGATATTATATAGCGGTAGAATTACGCAGGATTATTAGCGATAGTCTTGTTTTCTGAATATTGGACTAGGGGGACACAGTGTATAGTCCCTCCCTACTGAAAAACTCCAAAAACAATGGCAACGTGTCATAAATGCATGTTATGATATTGCTATAATGTCCCGAGACGTGAACATATCTCGCCTTATCTTTACCGGCATAGGATACTGAGTATCTCGAACAAAAGGAAGTTACATAAAATGTATCAAATGTACAAATTGATGAATTTGAAATTTCCTACCAATCTGTTTAATAAACTGCCGTGGTCCCGTCACCTCGTGCATACACTACACGTCAAAAAACCATTCACTTGTTCTCCCCAAACAACGAAACTTTTAATTGAAATGTTACATTATTTATGCTCTTTGAGAAAAGATCTTAACTGGATTAAAAACCCCTAACCAAGGAAAGGAAAAAGGACAAACATTCGGTTATAAACAATTTACTAAAGTTACTTTTTATACTTAATGAATAAAATATATTTAATATGTTATTAACTATTTTCTGAATCCCTGAGTTTCGTCGTCTGCTTATAAAGTTGAGTGTAAATTAATCAATCTTATGAATATTACTCATTAATATTATCTTTTTTTAGTACTCAATTTTAAACACATTTTTTTTTCCTCATAGTACCAACCAGTACCCATCAAACACGTATAAATAATCTCTTTATTCTTAATTATTATACCTTTTTCCAGATATATTATGTTACCCTACTATGTCAATACTAGATTTTTTTCTCGTCCTTTTTGTATAATGGTACTTAGTATGAACTAAACTTGTCAATTTGACTGTCCTAAAACGGGATTTGTTCCTAGTTGGGCTGTCAAAGATTTCTGAAATGTTGATGTTAAATAATGTGTGTTTCAAATAAATAAATATTATTATCATTATTATAGAAGTAATCCAATAGTTTCAACAAAAACCATGATATCCCTTGCTCAAAGACAATTTTCATACTTAGGACCAAAATTGTTCAACATAATACCCGATACATGGATAATGAAAAGTACAAACGTCCTGCCTAAATTGATCTATGTATGGCTTCTAGATTTAGGAAGGGTCAAAAGCGAACATATGCTCATTAATAGGTATGTACAATTTTAATAAAACCTTCATATGTAATTCATTACTACTATTCACTAAATTTAAAAAAAAAATGCATATTATAATTTAATCTTTTATACTTTAAACTTTTATACCCTATACTTTAAACTTTTACATTTCATCTGTAATTCATTATTACTCCACACGATTTAAAAAAAAATCCATATCATACTTTAATCTTTTATTCTTTAAACTTTCATACTTTATATTTTAAACTTATACATCTCAATTGTAAATCATTATTACTCCACACTAATTTAAAAAATAAATATCGTTCTTTAGTCTCTTATGCTTTAAACTCTAATTTTTCATACTTTACACTTTTACATCTCATGTGTAATTCATTATATATGAGATTCAGTATATTAAAAAATGCATATCATACTATAAACTTTTATACTCCATACTTCTATACTTTATACTTACACTTTTACATTTCAATGTAATTAATTAACACTGTACACTAAATTTAAAAAAATGCATATCATACTTTAAACTTATATACTTTATACTTTAAATTTTTACATCTCATTCGCAATTCATCATTACTCTACCCTAATTAAAAAAAATGCAAAACATACTGTAGTCTTTTATACTTTAAACTTTTACATCTCATGAATTCATTATTTCCCTACAGCTTATTAAAAAATGCATATCATACTTTAAACTTTTATACTTTATACTTTTATATCTCGTATGTAATTCATTATTACTCTACAATAATTTAAAAAAAAGGAATATACTTTAAAAACAAAAACAAAACAACAACAAAAAATATGTATATGTATATATATATTTTTTAAATTTACCATTTGGATTCTTTTATATTATTTCATGTATATGTATATTAATATGAACTAAACTTATCAATTTGACTGTCCTAAAACGGGATTTGTTCCTAGTTGGACAGTCAAGGCCTTCTTAAATATTTTTGTAAATTAACATGTGTTCCAAATAAATATTATTATTATTATTATTATTATTATCATTATTAAATACCGCTGTTTTTTCGAAGATCGACATTGCAGCGGTGCTTCAAAGAATTCTGCAGTGAATGGTTGCTGACTTTGCAGTCAGCCACACACCATAATTGAAAAATTATAAAAATTAACGTGTTCGTGATTTTGTAAAATGTTTTTTTTTATTTTTTTTTATTTAGATTTAAAATATATTTTTTTCGTTTCATTTTATTTAAGTGTTAAGATTTTACGTAATTTTAATTTCATTTCATTTTTGTAGGCACTGCTGAAAACCAGCTGCACTCCGGGCTCCTGAATGGATAGCTGAGCGGTTACCGTTTTGTAAATTAAAATTATATGTTAAAATAAAATACCAAGTTATTAACAAGTAAACGTTATTATTATTTCTTGTATTTTTTCGACATTCACTATATAGCAATTTATAGACATTTTGTTTGGAAGTTTTAATTTACCATGTACTTTTGCTATTTTTGCGAATTTATTAATCCAAAAATAGCAAAAGTACATGGTAAATTAAAACTTCCAAACAAAAAGTTATTTTTATTATGTTAGCGATGCAATGCCTCAAAATTTGCAGATTTACATAGGTAAATATGCCACAAATTTTGATTCGATAATGGTGTATCCGTCTATGAAGTAAAAACATAAATGTTTTTTATGATAATATCATAACTTAAGACAAACCAGTGAGACATGGTTATTCTAATGCGGCGTTTGTAAAAGGGGACCTACTTCTAGTCCACACGATGAGACCGACATTACATTTAACGCTTGTATAGTTTTATTAACTTAATATCATGTATTGGTCTAATCTTATGACCGGATGATAAAAACCGGTTTGCTCTTACTGGTAAGTGACCTAACTAAGGATGTATGTACCTATAAGCAGGGGCATGACGTGACTTCTTTCGATTTTTTAGTCGTTTTCCAGGACAAAAAGCTAAGCTATTTATATAGCCGTATATTTTATTACTTTTCAAATGGGAAGGTGTGTTTGTTTTGCATGGATTTAGTGAATAATGACAGAAGAATTCTTTTTTTATGGAAAGATATTACAATTTGATGAGTTTTTTTTTTGAAAACGAACCAAAAACTTTGTTATATAAATTGAAAAATAGTCACTTCATGCCACTGGTATATTCACAGTAGATGAACGAGATGTACATACCTTCTTATAAATCTCTCTTTAAGACATATTTACAAGACATGCAATACACTGATTTTGTTCAGTTGTAGGTACGGACATCGGAGTTGCAAGAACAGACATGCTTTTTCTATAAACTGTTACACCCAAATATTGTTAGACTTTTGCATATCATTAAACAAATAAACCTAACAAATACTGTTTTTATATATATTAACACAATGCCCACAGCAATGGGGGATTATGGTATTATGAATGTGTAACATCGTAAAGCCTTTAGCAAACAGCAATGTTCCAAACATGTAAACAAATTTTGATTTTACTAATATGAAGTAAATAAACTCACAAGTGTGAATGCGATAAAAATGGATTTATTGATCATTCTGCAAATTCTGTTTCTGGTAGTGACATTATTAAAGTTGCATCTGAGTGCTAAACATCAGAGTGCTAATCTGGTCGCTGACATATTGATATAAAATCGCTTTAAGGTGATCCAATTCACGTGGCCAAAAAGTTGAAATTTCCATTTGCAACCGACATCGTATTTCACTGTATGCAAAAAAAAACGTTCCCGAAATCCAAGTTTTTTCGGAATACTCAAGCATATGTATTTAAAGGTTTTTTGGTCGTATTATAACTAGATACAGATAAAAAAAAAATGCCCAGTTAAGTCGAAGGCGGTGTGTCCTACTCGCCGTATTTAATTAATTACATCTTCAATATTACTAGGCTTTCAAAATTTTCAGAACATTTTGAAGAAGATAAAGTCCCTAAACGTAAGACTACAGGAACACAGTACCGTATAAACTAGTGAAATAACTGCTGCCATTATGAATTCAATGAAATTATGATATATGACAAAGTTTTCAGTAATGTTTCTATCATAGAGCTTGAAGCACCAAACCATAATTTAAATATTGTTTAAGAAAAGGGGACATGAATATATATTTTTGGCAAAGATACATATTGCAATGTATTGAACCCCCACACATCAAGGCAGAAATAAAACTAATCATGTATTATCATTCGAAGAAAATAAAGAAGTAGTTCTTCTATAATGCGGTATGTTTTATTCCTCAAACAAATAATAAATGACACACTTAGTTTATTAAGTAATTACAGTAAGTAAAGACTCCTCAATACAATTCTCAGGGGAAAAAACCCTTTGAATAGGTACCTAATTGGGAAGGAAAGAGGGACGTGCAAATTGTCCAACTTTATTATGCAGCCCTTCGATTCCCGGACACTTCCACCTTGTCACGGCGTTTAGCCCGGGGGCAAAGATGGACAGATTTTTCCAATTGTAACTCATTTAAACTCGGAAAAGAGGATGAAGTTTACAATTAATTAATCGACGGCGGTGGCCGTTTTTTGTCGCAGCGCTTCAAACTGATGGAAGTTTCTAGAGTCGGCGATCGAGAGAAAAGTTTCTCCTAAAAAACACTTTGGTAAAAGGAACCGTTACCGATTTTTTCGATTTGGATTGATTGCTTTTAAAATTTCCAGATTTGAAACTGGTTAGGAAGGGTTTCTTGCTAACAAAGCCCCGCTTTTTTGGTAAATTGTGTTGGTTAAAGTTTTGTTTTTCAAGAAGATAGGTATTTTCAATCTCGCTGGGGAATGATGTTTGCCTTCCCACCGCAATACAAAACACCAAATATATTTAATTGTTTCTACTATTTCAATTCTAATTAATTTTAAAACGCATTTTGCAATTAGTTAATTAAATATACCTATCTCGATATCTATTCTAACTGTATTGTACATTTTAATTGTGACAATAGAGTAACATAACTGTCAACTATAAGACACAAAGGTTATGAAAAGAAGTATTTTATAATCAGTAATGAAAACAAAGACATAATCTAGAGAGAAAGATAATAATTCATTAATCAATAAAGTTAATAAAAAAAAATTTAAAATATGTATCCATAATTTATGTACTCGTATATTGTACATATAACGATAAATCTCATAGGCATGGCCAGTGCGTGGATATACTTGGTAATAATTAGACGCAATGAAAAATTAGATTTTATGTATTTTGTATTTTTGTCTATATTATTTTTGCAAATTCTGTGAGTTTTTAGGAAATAACAGTAAACATTGTAATAGAAAATAAAATATAATACCTAACTATAATCATTTAAAAAATAAGTTTTTAAAATTTGAACTTAGGATTTACAAGCCGGTGTTTCGAAAAAGTTTTTTTTTTTTATATGCATGGAAATTAATACTGCTTCTGATTTTTTGATTTTTTTGTTTTTGTTTGCTTGTTACTTTTATGCAGGTTAGCATGAATGTATTAAACCCTTTATTGATAATAATTTGGTGGAATAAAGGTAATCATGTTCCTACACGCAGTGTTTTCTAACAAACCCAAAGTTTGTAGGGTTTTTGTACTTAAATTTTAAAAAATCATTAAATTATTTTATTTTGTTAAATGGGGAACGAGTGGCATGGGGAAACGAACCGTTGTTTAAAATTATATATAGGCCTACTGGAATGCGCAAGATCTTTCTTTGATTCTTGCCTATTAAACCAAAAACAAACGGTGTAAAAACTCCGCAGAAACGAAGACAATAACAACTCAAACCAATGGCCCGAGAACGAAACAAAAAGCAGTCATCGAATCGCCGAGATTCAAGCGGGGCGCGGGGAAGAGCGGGGACACAGTTACCTTTGGGCTTGGGTCATCTGTCCAAATCACGAGGATGCAGCAAAATATATTTGGATTCCTAAGAACTTCACACCGATTCCACTCTGCCACAAAATTCATGCGTCACTTACCAATTTAGAGATGTCAGTTAACTGATTAAGAAAAACATAATTTCTCAGAAAGGGTAGGCAAAGAAATTGGAATACCAAACAAGGCTGTATCTGTACACAAACCATGTTTGCTGGTAATGCATATTACGTACTTATACATCTGTTATACTAACTCTTTATTGTCTGACTCAAGAATTGAACTAGCTTGCCAGGTACCATTTCGCTTGGCACTCTTTCTAATCCTCCACTCTACATGTAGAAACTATCCAATCGTCCCTTTCTACAATCTCGTTCATTACGTCGGTCGGTCTTGGATTAGATTCGGATGTCGTCATTCGAAAAATTCTGATTTATATTAAAATTTTAAAAAGAATCTTCTAAGTTTTGTACATATGTATATATAGAATATTTATAGTTAGAAGCTTATCTTGGCTTCCCTTCACAGGTACCTACGGCTGTGCTCATTTTAAACATTATGGAAAAAATTTCATCATATCAAAGGCGATAAGAGCGTTTATAATTAACCGTTCAAACCTAAAAAATTAAATCGTTGTTTTATGGAATTTTAAACATCCAAAGCTATTATAGAGCTTGAACACCCCAAGGTGTAATCGATGCAACACCTCCTCCGTAGCTCTTATGGTACGGCCGCGGCTGGTGGGTCCCCGGTCCGCTTGATATACGGGCCGGGTCGGGGAAATGATCCGACTATTCCACTAATTCTACACAATATTCTAAGAAGCCGCCATTTGTCTGGGTCGGCGCCGACCCTTATACCGTGTACAGGTTTTATGAATGGACGGGATATGTGTCGCCGGGCCGGAGGTAACCACGTATTGGGCGAATCAAGTTTGAATTAATAATAAAATGGTCAACGTTGCAAACCGCCGTTTTGTGATAAAATCACCTCAAGGACATGCAAAATGTGAAGGTATACTGATATATTTGTGGTAAGTTAAAATTAGAGTCATATGTCGAGTTTCAACTTAGTGATTGGTACGTGCGTGTGTGTGGGTGTAGATGCCAATCGTAATATTAATTATCACGATGGTTGCGATGGCGAATTGTTTTTTTAAACTATAAAAGACCTGCGATTTTTGCATCAGGAAAGGAACAAGACAGTTAATGGAAAGAAAGGGACTCGCCAATTCACTCACTGCACATGTAGTAATCACTTGTGTTTCACTGGATATTCCGCATTATGCTTGCGGTGACGAAGTTACAGTTCAGCGGTGATTCGAACTGTTAGCGGAACTTGTGTTGGCGGTGGCGGGTTTAATAGTACTTAGGCGGTGGGTCAAAAAAGGGGGGAAGTGGGGCAAGGGAGATGCACATATTCGCACGCAATTATTTGGAATCCAAGTAGCTGACCAATAATTATTAACTGGCGTGAACAGTGATGGCACGTTGTGAAAGATTCTCAGAAATGACCTGGACCTGGACCAAAATTAAAAAAAAAAAATACCTGTATAATTTCGAACTGTTGATAATATTTGTCGCTAGTTTCCAATAATTTTGCAATTAATTGTTTTTAGGTGATGACTAATACATTTTTGGTAGCGTTACGTTATATTACAGGAGACAACTATTTTCTGAATCAGCAGAAACTCTCGAACCGTCTCTTCTGGGATTATAAACTTGGCCCTATATTTCACAACCAGAATTTCTTGGTCAATGTATGTACGAGGATATTTGATAAACTATCCACGCCATTTCCTCCATAACACAAGTCATAGTTACACATTGTTGGTTCGATGAACTGATAAACTATTGTTAAATTCAATCATAGCTATTGACTAGGTACTACTCATTCACGAAACAGCAGAACTTTCAAATTTTATTATTTTGTCAAATATTTAAAAAATATATAAAACCGTACTCCAAAATAGTCTGGAGAAAAAGTACAAAAAAACTATTGGTGGTTAAATAAATCAACATCATTGTAATTCCAAAATCTTTCCTTCGAATATATGTTTTGCTTGGATATTATTTTGTAGGTCTGTATCTAATCTGAAATCTGAAATATTGAAAACGATCCTTTCAATCCGACCGTCCCGTATTTTTCTCCTGGCCCATTGTCTCCGGAGGCTGTCTGCTTTGGGGAACTATTCGGGACTTGTTCGCTTTTTGCCGCGATTTTATTTGCTTCCACCTCATCTCTACAGACACTAAACGGATAATTAATTACTGGGCGAGGAGACAGCGTGAGGGCGCCGCCTAGCTATTCGGTCATTCGGTGGGCCCACGAATCGTAGGACAATACCTCAACACCAATACCATAGGAGAAGAATAACACTGGATGGTTGTGACACTTATTTGTTTTATACTCTTTTACAATCCTACGCGTACAACAAATCTTCAGTTTTATTGAATCAGCTCTTCTTCTTTTCGAGGAATCAATATTTATTTGGTAATTCATTTTACAGGGATGTAATAATTCTTAAATGGATTGAAATAGCATTTAACAAGGTTAGAAACATCATTTTGTCAATTTTTTCAGGTAATAAAATGATTAATTTGAAGTTTTTCTAAGAAGTTTGTGACATAATGGTCATTTATAGTAAATTAATTTATTATACCTTTCACCATGCAGAAATTTTAATTACATTAGCGAAGCTAGTAGTCCACGATGGAGTGCTGATACCAACCCTGATATATAGCAATGAGATCCGAAAAAGACATCGATCAAGTGAACCAAATACTTGAGTCGGGCCTAGTCAAGAGTCAGAATAACAGAAAGGTATGTATGAGACTATGTATGAATGTGACTGAAGCAGCGAGTGTATACCAAGACCGAGTCGTTTGAACAAGATTTCCGTTGATTTCTCAAAGTTAAAAATCTTCGACAAGGAAATATAAAATAGTGCAGATTTATTAAGAATGCAGCCCAGAGCTGTAAATTACTTATAAACTTGATCAACTAAAACGAGAAGTTGCATTTCACTTTGTACTTAGCCAACCCATTTATGCATACTCAAGAAACTGCAAAGAAAAGTTCATACACGTTCACGCTTCAAGGATTTTCTCACAATGTTTGTGTGCACTGTACGAAGAATGGAGTCATATAACTGCTTATAAAAGGACTGAATCAATAAAATGAATGGGAACTTTAGCTATAATAGTTACTCCTCTTCCAAGCTGTCCTATTTTCGTGAATACCTAAACTATTTTGCTTTAGGTGTCGCATTATAAGTATTTCCACTGTGCTTTAATAACGTGACTCTTTCAATGCTGTCTCAAGATTTATGTCGTTTTAGGAAATACAAGTTAAACAGTTGATTTATTTAAATGACTGAATTACTGCAATATACACGGTAAACTAACAACGTCATACACTCGGAAGCATTGAGAATGCATTTCTTCGATAGAAAAGTGTTGGAAAGACTTTGAACTGATTTGCATTTTCAAAATATTTAATTGTATTGTTGACTCACCTTCTTTGTTGCAACTCGTCCAGTTCAACATTCCTCGCTGTAGACTTAGAAACAATGAATTGCTTTTCCTCGATCATCGTCCTACTAGTTATGGATACCATTCTTCACTGTCCAGAATGTCGAGATTTGTTTGACGGCCTCCATGGTCGAGGGGTAAGGCTCTCGACTACGAATCCGAAGGTCGCGAGTTCAAATCTCGGCGAGCGCAAGTAAATTTTATTTAATTAATTTGTGCTGTTTCACGATTAATTAATTTAAAAATAATATGTAGTATATTTGCGCATGTTCCAGAGTGGAAGATACTCTCAGTATCGCCCTGGTGAAAGAACACCATTCAGAATTGAAAGACCAGATCTGAATAGCCAGGTATTTCCCCACCTTCCTCTTCCCCTTCTCCTTCTCCTTCCCCTCCCCAATACATTCAGCCTCACAACATTCCCCAGTTAGGAATGCCATAGTCTCACTGGCTCCAGATGGTTGGGAGCAGTTGGGATTCTTGTGCGGTATTCATATAATCATATAAAAATAAAATAAATAAAATAAAAAAAACTCAAGCCAGGGCATTAAATTTGGTAATAGACCGAATGATTATTGTCAGGGGTAGGGTTAGGGGAAGGAGTAGGAATAGGGGAAGGGTACACCTAGAGGTAACACATCACAACCTCAAAACCTTTCTCCAAACCATTCGTAACCCCGGGCATCACCGTGTACTTCAGCTATAAATAATATTTAAGTGGAAACCATCTGATTTAATTTTCACCAGCAACCAGATCACATGGCTAGATAAATACTCATGCAAGCAAACAAATTATCAGCATTTTAATGATATTGGGAGCTTTACACACGAATGCAAGTTAATTAAATTTTAACTGGCAACTTCTCGACCACACATGTAACTATTTTACTATAACACTAACGCAACTGAATCAGTTGTAGTGGTTTTAAACTGAAAGGCATATTGGATTATCAGTTAATCCCAATTTGATTGAAATGGATTTACTTAACAGTTAAACATGCCATTGTCATATTTGCAATGTTTTTGATGCGACATCTTTAATCTTTTTTTCATGAAAATTGGCTCAAAACTTTTTAATGAGCAAAATAAATAATTACAATTTTAGACATTTCGCATGAACATATCAACCCTTCAGATGCAACTAGGTCCTACTGCAAAATATGATAAGAAATATTTAAGAGAAATATTAAGTGGGCTGCATTTCATAGAATGAAGGTTTTTTTTTATACGTATACCGCACAAGAGTCCCAACTGCTCCCAACCGTCTGGAGCCAGTGAGACTATGGCATCCCCAATTGGGGAATGTTGTGAGGCTGAAGGTATTGGGGAGGGGAAGGAGAAGGGGAAGAGGAAAGTGGGGAAATGCCTGGCTATTCCGATCTGGTCACCAAACACGGCTAAAAACCATTTAAAGCAACGTTTCAATTCTGAATGGTGGTCTTTCACCGGGGCGATACTGAGAGTATCTTCCACTCTGGAACGTGCGCAAATATACTATTCATTATTTTTAAATTAATTCATTGTGAAACAGCACAAATTAATTATATAAAATTTACTTGCGCACGCCGGGATTTGAACCCGAGACCTTCGGATTCGTAGTCGAGAGCCTTACCCCTCGACCATGGAGGCCGTCGAAGGTGCGTACTTTTGTACATTTTCGTTAATAAAGCTCTAATATTTGCAACATTCTTAAATGGTGGTATTTCCGTTCTTATTATAGTATAGTGATGTTATATTTTACAGACGTAACTATGGCTTACCTACATATTCATACAGTTGAAACGAAATCAAAGTTTGTGGTGTCGACTTATTATTAATGTGGTTGATCTTTTTAAAGAAAATATTAATGGTCGCCATCACTCATTTGCTTCGGATGATTCCGTACTGCAAGCACATTGATTTTTATCCAATTTTGTATGTCTTGTTTGATCTCATAAAACTTTATACGATTTGTTCTTCATTTTTGTATAGTTTTCCGTTGGGTGTTTGCCACTATTTAACTCTCCCCTGTGATGAACTGTATTTAAATGGATTTACTTTATTGAGCTGATTTTCTACATATCGGGCGCCATAATGTAAGATATTCAATATTGCACCAATGAAAGAACATCATTCAGAATAAAAACGTTATTTTAAATGGATCTAACCATGTTTGGTGACCATATCTGAATAGCCAGATACTTCACCACCTTCATCACGCAGGTAAGAATACCATATTACATTATCATAAGGATATTTTGTTGTTTTGTTTTGATTTGTACGTTACATATTATGCATTATCTCAAATCTCCGTGTGTATCTCACAGAACGTAAGTACTTCAGAACAGTTTTACGATTAGCACAGTCAGTCATTTGTGACAATTCGTACAAAGGAATTATATTAATACGGTTCGTTATTCTATTCATAACAAATGAGCTTAAATCATACGCCGCTGACAAAAGACTATTTTTCATAATACCTTTTGTGTCCATGTGCCAATAATAAAACCCCTCTTTGTGTACCCGGTGCCACAATCATTAATCCGTTATCTAAACTAAACTACAGAATAGGACACAGTAAAAATTCAGAAAAGGACACAGTGGAATTAAATAATGACAAAATATTTCAAGGAACGACATCACGGTTAAATGGCGGGTTGGACAATGCGTTATTGATATTATTTTTAAAAATTTGTAGGTTATTTGGAAACACGAATATAATAAGTAGACGACATATCGCTTTGTCGCATTGTGGTCATTCAAAACGATATCCTCCTTAGATTCGTTCTGGTGGTCGTCAATGCTAATTCCTTTAGAGATAATACTTAACCCTTTTCTGTTGAACGCACATCACCTGGGCACATCTGCAACACGAATTATAATATGTTCCTGCCGCTGAGAGCTCAGTTATAACTTCTCTACGGTTACATGCATTGTATATGAGAAAGAGCGAGAGGTTACATCAGATCTATCAACGGTAGCATGTGCATTGTCACACAGAGTTATATCTCTGAAAGGGATTGCAATTCGGTATCGATTATGATTGTTACAAACTTCGATGAAAAGCAAATTTGAGGTAAGGATGCATTGTACATATCCATACATATTCCAAATGTAATCGTACATATACATATCGACTGCTCCAAGGAAGAAAGCAGTAATTTTGTAGGGCAGCCACTTCATTGTTTAAAATCTTGTTCGTATTCTTAGATGAGAGTTTATTATATTTTTTATAAAATATGTATTCATCTAGACTGCGATTTTTTAGTATCTTGCTCAATATGGCACTAATTGATGACTCCCAGAATGGAAGTAAGTCGAAAACATATTGTGTGAGTTAGTGCTGTCTTCCTTGGACCAATATATATGGCTCTCCTTCATCTAGACTATCATAAGTCAAAAATCTGGTGTTTTGAGTTAAGTATTACACTTGAGAGATTACGGCAAAATAAATAAAGTTAATATTTAAAAGATATCTTATATAACCTAACCTAACCTGCCACGTGCTGTATTGTCTATTGTAAGAGAGAACGAGATTTGATTATTACAAGTTATTTATTAGACCAGTTTGAACGACAGTAATTTAACAAGTGACAGGAAGAGGTTATGATGCATTGATAATCATGTAGACAAGTAATAATATTAACGTAACATTTATATAGCGCAGTTTTATGTTATATCACGTCAAGTACGCTTTACGATAGTAAACTAGTGCATAAACAAAAGTTAGAATTATTTTATTTTATTTCGCATTAAATTAATAATAAAAATAACTAATTTAATAATAAAATAAATCTAATAATAAAAAATTTCTAATATAAATTTGATATTCAATGTTTTATAATATTTTTTTATAATATTTTTTTATTAACATTTTTGATCAATTACTTACCGACTTTAATCAATTTTTGTTTATAATCTGTCTATTGTGTTTGACTTTATTAATTTTAATATTACTCCTCGTGAATTAAGCATCGCTTTCGAAATATGTAGATATCTTCATATTAATAAGGTGGTGAATACAAAGTATATTATTGAATTCATTTAAAATATAGTGTGATTAACTCCATTGATACCAAATTTCCGGAGCCGGGGGGACTGTGGCAAAATTTAGAATGGAAAGAAATAGGGAATAGGATGATTGAGCTAGCTATTCAGACCCAGTCGCTGAATATGGGTAAAACCAATTCAAGCAACATCTCGATTCTGAATGATGGTCTTTCACCAGGGCGATACTGAGAGTATCTACCACAAAAATATATAGTAAAAATATAAAATCGGTCTCGATAGCTCAATCGGTAGAAACGCTGATCCCGGTAAGACAAGAGGATCTGAGTTCAAATCCCACTTACGATCGTTACCTTTTATTTTCTGTGTCTTTACCCAATTAATATTTTCATTATGAGTTAGTTGTTGATGTTATCTTCTTCAATGATTAAAAATACAAAACTTCAAAGCGTTTTATCTCAGTTGGGCATGTTTTGACATACGACAGTGTAGTGTGTCGCGGTAGTGCGATATGCGCATGTTTATTAGTCCCGCGATATCGGCGGACGACGGGACCTCAAAGGAGTCGGGACATTCGGGGAACTTCCTGTTCTCGTACCGAGCCCACGGAAATAATATCAAACTCCTTAGAATTTCGAGAACTAGTAAAGAAAACTAAAGTGAGCGGCTCATAATGCGTGGCTTCCTCTTGTTGACTCGTTTCCCTCGCTTCTCGGAAGGCACACGCTAAGTTGATAGAACGAAGAGGATAGTCAACCAGTGCAATTCTGAATTTCGAAAGATTTTAATAGCCTAACCGATAATAATTTGTATGGCTTAGCAATAAAATTTAGACATTTAATAAAGTGGAAGTACATTTTTTCATTACTATGGCAAGCCGCTAAATGTGCCTTATTTTTTTCGCATTCAAATTTGACAGTTCGTTTTAAAGAAACGAAGTAAAACATAATAATTTATTAATTGATAAACTAAAGTTCTTAAAAACTTAAGACAAGATTTTTGTGCATAGCGCAAAGGGTAACAATTATTTTTATAAACAATAATTATTAGCCTGAAACACTCATCCAAATTGAAAAAAAACCTTTCCGAGCAAAGATAAGATAAGATAAGCCGACGTAGCTCAACGGTAGAGCATCTGACCGAACATCAGAAGGGTGCAGGTTCGAGTCCTGTCGGCGACATTTATCTTTGCTCGGAAAGGTTTTTTTCAATTTGGATGAGTGTTTCAGGCTAATAATTATTGTTTATAAAAATAATCATAATAATTTAATTTATTTCACTCTTTTTAAATGTTTTTTGATCTGTGATTTTGATTTAGTTTTAATTAATCTATTTATATATCTGATGCAAAGGCTTTTTCGATGTAATTGTCTTAAAAATAGTCTTAAAATATGATGAAGAATAATTCCTCATTCGGAAAGTACAACTAATTTCTGGATACCGTTTGTTGAAAGTAAAAAACGTGCACTTGGACCATTGTGCTTTTTTAAATTACGGTAATCTTCCTATGATCCATCTTTTTGTTGTTATTTAATACGATTTAAATGATCGCAGCGCCCTCATTTTTTGTATATTATAAAATGTCAGACTATATTTAAGACGACTTTATGTTTTACATATAATAATTTCGTAATTAATATCCGTTATGACAAATGATATATACATATATGTACATAGGTAGATAATTGGTTGTCAATATTTTTTGTGAGTGATTTGAATTCATAGGTAGGCACTTACATATAACGTCGTAATTTAGCATGCTAAAAACACGACCTACCTCAGAAGATGTTATTACCTATGATAATGTACAATTTGGGGGGCGGGTATTGGTACCGCCGCCCTGGAAACCATTAATTAGATAAACAACACCTCTACCATAGGCCATCCCAAGCGGTTCGCCACGTTTGATGACTTAGCAGAAGTGCCTGGATTCATGCGGTGAGTTTTTTTCAGGTACTGTCGGCGGATGTGTCTGCCTACCAGCTGAGTTGTGGGCCAGATCGGGAGAGACCGGTTGAGGGAGATCCCTCGATCTATCCAGCCTAACTTTCTCGACTCATCGCCTAACACCGCAGTGGGAGGGATAGATTAATACGCATTCAGTCCTGAACACACTGACCCCCAGTTTCCTACCAATCCGACATAACGTTTTCCTTCCCTGAACTTCCTTTCCTTAAGAAAGTTTTAAATAATAAAATAATTTCCTTCGGGCCTCCTGTGTGAATTTAATGTTAAAAAATATATTATGTTTCTTAAGGTTAGGCACTCGCTTATATATTTTTTTTCTGATCGTACTTCTGATGAGGTGGAGGTATTGTGGGCATGTCAGTTGTGCCCTAAGTGAGGTTAATTTTCCCTAACTTCTGGTGTAATTGATTAAACTTTTTAAGACGCAAAGCTTGCAGTCTATAATGGACTGCTGATACCAACCCCGATGTATAGCAGTGAGGCATGGAGCTGGCAGAAAAATAATGAAATAAAACAGAATGCTTTAGAAATGATATCCCCGATGCGTAGCAATGTGTGGTAAAACCACGTATGACAGTGTGAAAAATATGAAGATTCGCAAAGAATGCAAATCTGGTGTAAGCGTAATGAGTAAGATAAAGAAACGGAAGCTTAGATGGATTGGGCATATAAAATGAATGAACAAAGAAAAGAGTGTAAGGAGAATTTGTGACGTGGATGTGAATGTTATAAAAATTCGGGGACGTCCGTGGAAGACATGGCAAGTGAATCAAATACTTCGAGTCGGGTCATGTCAAGAGACAGAAGAACAGAATCGTACATATGAGATAATGTATGAATGTGAATGACGAGATCCGTCCTCTCTTCCCTCACATGCGGAAAGTTGGCATGATGGTTAATTAGATATCGAAATTCTTTCTTGAACAGATAATAATGTTCTTTGACCTATCAGGGGCCTAAGAGCCGAAAGGTCTTATATAAATTGGGGACATCAGTTTTATTACGAATCTAAATAAATCACACTTTTAGGGTTTATTTATTGAACCATTGGAAAATGTGTAAAAAATTATATTTCACCACGTCTTTCATACTTAAATGGATACTTCAAAGATATATAGATCTAGTTGGAATTGACGTTGCTAGCTGATGATAGTTGGTATATAACTCAGAGAGTTTCAAGATTTCAAGCAGCACAACATCGTCCAAGACTCTTCCGTCTCCGATTCCAGGTTCCATACTCCATCTCAGAACTTCCACTGCATCGTGTCCTTTGACAGCGGGAATGATTATTATTATTTAGTATCCAGCGCCCCCCTTGCCCCCGCGCCCGCGGCCTCACGCCGCAGCTGCGGATGCAAGCCATAAACACAGAACACGTTTGATATGCAAATTACGTAAAGCGATATATTTCTTGCGCCGACCATGCATCAGCGGCCCGTGAGCCGCACCATGAAATATTTATGACAATGCGCGCGCACTGCGAGAAATTATTGCGATTCAACCGCTACATTACGTACTGTGAATATTATTTGATTACCAAGATTTTAGTGTAATTCGACATGATTAGATTTTATATATAGTTTTTGTGTGATTTATTAACACACCTTGACACTGACTGAGAATTTTGATAAGAAGATTTCTACTTTAGAAAAGCGTAGGAAGGACTTTGATCTTATTTGCATGTTAAAAATAATTAATTGTTTTATTGACTCATCTTCTTTGTTGCAACTCATTCAGTTCAACAATCCTTGCCATAGACTCAGAAATAATTAATTACTTTTCCTCAATAAACACTCTACTAATTATGGGTACCATTCTCCACTGTCCAGAATTTCGTAATTTGTTAACTCAAGCCAGGGCCTTGAAATTTTTGGTACCTGTCTGAATGACTTTTGTGGGACTTTACGAAATTAGAACTCGAAGATTTTCATTTAGAATGTCTAAAATCGTGGACTCTACTAAAACCATGTTCAGGCTTTGACTTGAATGTTCTCTCAAGTGTATTTTATTGTCTTTTTTTTGTCATTGCTTCATTCTTGTATTACGTATGTGCTGTTCTTTTTCTGTAGCTCTTGTTTAATTAATTTGGTGTTATGTATTTTGTGTAATTGTACATTGGTCCGTAAATAAATTAATAAGATTTTATCGGTGATAATTTCCAACAATAATTGTGTATATTGTAAAATATAATTATTGAAGATAATATTAACAAATCTAAAATGAAACGTGAAAATATGAAAATACAAAAAAATAGTTAGTGGTTGAATTGGCATCGCGTCTGCGTCCCACTGCTGGCTAAGTCCTCCATCACGACACAAGCAACATCTTCCGCTTATTATGATGTTAATAGGAGATTAGCAAATATTGTCTGGTTATTCGTAAACGTGGAATGTTTGTCATACGTTAAAAAACACCTTACTTTCTGTCATTTTTATCGATGTCATATTTCAATTTAAGAACTATTATCTATCATCTTTAATTAATTCCCTTTTTTGGTCCTATTTTTTTGTATGACTGTATTTTCTGGGTCCTTTGTATTTCTAGTTTCGTTTGAGATTTATTAATATTATCTTTATTAAATATTAACTTAAAGTTTAGAAGCTTCGATAAGTTATTCCATTGGAATAGAATATATTTTAACAGTTTCTCTGTCAGGGAATGTTAGTTTAATGGGGAGGTTAGTCCGATCCCTCATCCTACATAGTATGTATACGAATGTATAAAGAAGAGCAAAAAATTCTAATTACAATCATACAGTTTTTCAACAAAAAATCAAAAACAAACAAAAAAACGCTCTTATCGAAATTACTAAATAATTGTTATTTTTTAAATAAAAAACAATATATCTATAGGTTTGTATATTAGAATACAACACACCTCGGGCTGATCATCATATTAATAAAAACATTAAAAATAATACATTTCAACATTATACATACACAATACACAATATAGCGAGCAATCCATTAGCTACGAGGAAGGAAATTTATGTATTTGACTTCCAGGCTATGTTAAAAATGTATAAAAATAATTGAAATTCGTTTAATAAAAATAATTAATTGAACAACATGCAATAAATCAAATATAAATATATAAAAGACTAGTATAAATATTTAAGATACCTGAAATTTGATCGATAAATCAATACTTAGTGATTGCAGACGTTTTTAATTTTCAATTGTATTAATGCTTTTTTTTCAATTAAAAATTGTCTGAGGCACGATTTATAACGCATTTTATCATATCCGAAGTAGTGGGTACCTACTCTCAGGATAGCCGAAAAGCAATGAAATCGCATTCGCCCAGTTAGCGGGAGGTCTCGAAGTTTAAACTCCGGTTGCGGCAATAACTTTTTACTCTCTCTGTATTGGTTTTCCAATGCAACTGAATAATATTCTTTCTTTGAATTTATTTTTTTCCTTTTGCAGAACCGTTTTTAAACTAATACTTAACTACATAAAAATAGTAGGCAGGTACCAGCGAAAATCATTTCCTAAATTAATTGGATCTAAGAGTTTTAGTAAATGTACGTTCAAATAGAAGTTTTTGTTTTGGGAGACATCCACTTACAGTTTTGTAGGAAGGTACATAATTTTAATCAATTGACACTATAAATTTTCATTACTATAGCAACAGTGGGTTTTTGAGGTTTTTAAGCGTTGTTTACTGGAATTTCGAGCAAAGAAACTCATGTCCAACTTGAAATCTGTTAATGATAATAAGATAAGTAGACTTATGCCGATTTTTAAACAATTATAATCATGTACATTCAGATTTGACGGTCTGCCTCACAATTAAGTTTGACAGTTTATTATGACAAAACAAATAATAACATCCACAGGAAAAACATCATAACTGATTATATTAACGATTTTTAAATTTACGATTAATATTTTTTTTATTTACTGTCTAATAAATGGGTATTTTGATACATGCATTTCAGAAATATAAAAAAAATACCGTTCTATGTAATAATCTTCCTTGGAGAGCGATAAATAATAAGAAAGAGTTTTAACGTATTATTGTTTAAGAACATGGTGTATACTTATTATTAAACAAAGAAATCTTCACTCAATCAGGTCCACCCTAATTGTCGGAGATTGGTCACACAGAGAAAGAACCTCTTTAACCTACTAAGATTCTCTACAAGAGTGTGTAAAAATTCATTGTTTTTATTGAATATAAATACCGAACCATCAAAGATATATTTACTCAACCGGGCCCACCCTGAGGTTTATAGATCGGCCAAACAGAGAAAAGAGCGCTTTCACCTGCTTAAGATTGTGTGTGTGTGTGTGTTTAGTAAGTTATTAAACGGAACGACCAACGATATTGTACCGCTTATGTCGCGCATTCGCCAAGTTTTATAGCGGCAAATAAAGGCGAACCACACCAGCCAACCCCGCTACAAAACTAACGAAAGTCACACCGCGAGTATGGCGGCTTCATCCAACACAGTAATCTCTCGATTATCGCGGATTTTAAGTTCACCGGCTGCTTTTCTAGACCCAGTCAAAATTATTATTGTAAATACTGTAATTATTTCACACTGGCCTAACCGTGAAAAACGGAATAAGTATTTTGTTCACAGAAAGATACGAACTCAGTTCACTTTGAAAATTGTGAAAATACGTATAAGAACATAACTTACACCTAAAGTATATATTATATATTTTCCAGGAGAGATAAATTTTCAAAATTGTATTTTTGACTGAATAGATAAGGACACCCTACTATCACTGGCGTGCATTGCTCTATATTCAATTCTAAATTGTGTGCAGTTTTTTTCATGTTCGGGTATGATGAATTGTGCATTGAATATTTAAAAATGCCCTTTTATCGCTGATTTGTATTGCCAACTGAATAAATGAGCCTACCGAATTTATGAAAAAATGCGATTTATTTTGACGGTTCGTTTTTACCCCAAGGTGGGCACAGCTTTTCAGCCTTTATGGAGCCTACCCCACTGCCTATTGTATAAATCCTTACCAGTAGCATTCATTGGTCTATTACCACAGGTAAGCTGTATGTAGATCTTCATATTCGGATATGAATAAAATTGTTCATTGAATATTTGAAATTTTATTAAAGATATCGTCATCTTCGACTGATTGTTATACCGATTAATCAGCGTACGAGTTTTAACCCATTTTTTATAAATTTTTCAATTTTTTAAATTCTTCCATTATCTTTTAATTTCTCTTAGATATCCTTTTTGGGTCTCCATAGCAGCTGACGTGTTTTAAACGCTCCTGTGTATTTAATCCCTTTTAAGTAGATTCCCTTGCTACGAAATTAGTGAAAAGTGTTCAACATAGTATTTACGCTTTCACATCGCGAAATAACTGTAGTTTAACCGCAATTAACACATAACTTGTACCACATTTAACACATCCACGTGAACACCTCAGCACAGGTTCTCCCAGTGTATATAACACTCCATTCACATTATCACCTCTTCAAACCTACCTTACACTCCACATTATAAAACACCATACAAAATACATTTATTATACTAAAAAATATATATATATATATTGTGTAAAATGGTACTGTATAATATATAAATTTTCAATTGTTATAATGTTTTCAAAGGTTAAACTTTGGAATGTTAAACAAACGAACAAAGAATCCCAACCCAATGCAACCAGATTGTATAGAGGTCCTCTCAAGCGTCAAGTGTCATTAGTTCAGAATTTATGGGCTTCTTCGACCAAGAAGTGTTTAACGGAAAACTACAAAACATCAATGTTTTTACTTAACTTTTGTTGCATATATATAACAAACATTTAGGTGTCTGGGCAGTGGTACGCAAATTTTAAAATGTGAGAAAGGGCGGATATTTTTGTAATTCTTAGTATTGGCACTCTAGTACACTAGTTTCGTCGGCCACCACTAGTAGTATACGTAGCGTTATTATTTTTTTTTAATTCAGCTTGGATTTTCAGGATATTTTTTAATAGAAAGTTACATTGTTACCTATTTCAAATTCACTCCGTTTGGAGAAATGGTGTTGTGTTGTGTGAACTGTGTATCTTACCTATTTATATAGAATTTCACGTAACATAAAATTATGAAGATGTTAATATGAAAGAATAGTCTGCGTAGCTCTAATTTTAAAGAAATTGGTAGAGATAAAGTAGTAATGAACCGATATAGATAGAAATAATGCAAAGGTTGCTGAGGGTGTGTGGACAGGAGTATGTGGAAGATAATAGGATGGTTTCTGGATGCGAAGCGAATGATCGAAAGATGAGCATGTGCTAATGTAATGTGATGTGTACCGAGACGAGATGGTGGGCGATCCGTCTCCTCTGCATGAGGATTAGTTAGTAAGATCAATGAAAGCCTAGAAAAGCCAAGAAGGGGCGGTAAAAAGCAAGAAAATTTAAGAGGAGCCAAGAAGAGTCAAGAAGGAGCAAAAAGATGCAAGATGATGCAAGAAGATCCGAGGCGTGCCAAAAACAGCCAATAAGAACCAAGAAGAAACAAGAAGAGACAAGAAGAGCCAAGAAGAACCAAGAAAATCCAAGAAGCAACAAGAAAAACCAAGAATAGACAAAAAAGGCAAGAAAAAAGAAGACCCAAAGAAACAAAAGAACTCAATCACTTCCTTTATTCCTGCTAAATTCCAATACTGCCTTATTAGATTACCATGTAAACCGGTCGATTAAACTCCAACCTCCTTCCCATCCGCAGAGCACGTGTTCTAAGTCCTAACAAATCAGTGCCCCCTGATGTACCGGTCATACCGGGACAGGAGTGCTCCTGGCTGGAGTGGTACAATCGTCTCGTATCGTATCTTTTAATTTTTCTTTATGGTTCTTTGTTTTTCCTATTCAGCTTTTCAGTCTTAATGCACCGCACGCCTCAGACCTTGCTAATCCTTAAGTCTTCTTTTTATTTATTTATTAAACGCCCATGGGGCTTTTATATGGAGTTTTACATGGGGTAGTATACCTTTAAGTTTGAACATGGGAAATGAAAAAAAAATACAGTGATAAGGGATATCTATAAAAAGATGACAGTAGTTTTAAAATTTATGATAACAGTGCAAACACTTTTCTATGACGATGCTATAACGAAATAACTAAACTCAATTGTTGAAACATTGTTGCAACCCGTAACGGTTTGATTATAGGATATGAAAATACAGTTATCAGGGATAAAACTTTTTTATAACTTTATAATAAAAGAGGTGTGCCAATAAAATAAGATATGCGTAGATATCTCGCCTGACCTTTATCGTTATACTAAGTATGTCGAACAGAAGGAAGTTAAATCAAGGTTCCTACGTATCTATTTGGGAAACTGCAGTGGTTCATTGACTCTCATGCATGCAATATACGTCAAAGAGATCATTTACGTGTTCTCCCCAGACATCGAACCGTATTTGAGGGTAGTTACAAGTATTCCTCAACAAAACTGGAATGAAATACCACTATTTATTCGAAGGTTGACATCGCTGCAGTGCTTCGAAAAGTGCTACAGCGGATGGTTGCTGACTGCACAGTCAGCCGCACAACATCATTAATAAATAATGAAATGGAAACTTGTATTAGAGATTATATAAAAGAAAAAATTGTTCTATTAATGTTTTTCGTTTTAAAATCTTTTATTTTATTTTATTTAAGTGTAGAGATTTTATGTAACTTCAACGCCATGTAATTTCCATACACTGCTGAAAACCAGCTGCACTTCGGGCTCCGGAATGTATAGCTGAGCAGTGAGTGACCTTTCTGTCAATTACTATAATTATATATTTATAATTATATCTTAAAAATAAATATTAATTAATTAATTGTTTTTGTGTTTAATTCGTAGAACTCCATTTAATTTTTTTTAAATTTGTTTGAAAATGGCCTAAACGCCTAAACAGCTGTCACAATAATAACAACTAAAAGTATTTACAAAACTTAATAATAACATTATTAAATTTGATTTACTTAAAAAAAAAAAAATTATAATCATAATAATAAAATTAAAAAAATAATAAAATAAAAATAAATATGTAAAATCAAATTATTGACAAAATGTTATATTTTTCCAAAAGTCCGGAACCAGTGGGACTATAGCTTCTGTCATTTGCGGTATGTTGCGAGACTGAAAATAGTGGGAAGGTGATTTGTAACAGAAATGTTTAAGTACCGGGCTGTTCAGATCTGGTGATTAAATACAGCTACTGCCATTTCGAGCAACATTTTGATTCTGATTGGTAAGTTTTCACCAGGGCGTACTTGGTGTAATCCTAAATGACCAGCTCAGGTATCGCTCCATCGAAGCCAGAGTAAAGTTAGCATCTCAGAAGCTGGGCGTACTGTACAGGGCCCGCAGATACTTGAATAGTGCCCAACTGGAGACTTTGTACGAATCGACCCCACTGTAGAATTTTGGCAGCCACCTCTAGTCGAGAATCCAAAAATATCTGAAAAATCCTAGAATCTATTCACCTCTAGTCGAGAATCCAAAAATATCTGAAAAATCCTAGAATCTATTCAGAAACTATCTTAACAAACGAATTAGAATATTTGGAGCACAGACGTCAGGTAGGAATTCTGTTATTGTTCTACCGGTATTTCAATGGAAGAAGCTCTTAAGAACTAGCGTCATTGATCCCTTCGGCACCTTGCGCGCATGGCTGACATTCATCATATGAGAACGGATCGGTTGTATGACCCGTTTTTGGGTTCAACAGCTCGGCTGTAGAATGATTTGCCAGCCTCTGTGTTTCTTCTATCCTACAACAGGTTCACTCCTTCGTATCCTCCAAAAGACCCTCCAAAAAGAAAGATAACGTCGGCCTTGAAAGAAATTATTTCCCTCAGGGCCTTCTGTGTGGAGTAACTGAAAAAAAAGAGTAGGTATCCATACATTCCATTCTGGAATATGCCACAAAGATACTATATTATGATAATACCTATAATATATGATCCGTCAGTTGCTGAGTTGGGATCGCGTCTGGGTCCACCTAGGTGTTGTGAGTTCAATTCCTCCTTCACAACACAAGCAACATCTTCCGCTTACGGTGATGGTATTAGGAGATTTTCTAATAATGTCATGTTGTTCGTAACCTGGTAATATTTGTCTTTCTTTTAAAAACAAATTTATATTATTTCAAATTATCTATTGAAATTTAGTAACATTGGTTTAATACTGAATCAAATTGAAATATGAAGAAAACATCGCGTAATAGATTTTCTATCATCCTGAAGGTAAATTGTTTACGTACCTTTTTTTTACTAACATTGGTTTAGTATGTTCCATACCTTCCTAACTGTTTCACCAGCCGCGCCATTTTTCAAGTACCTTGCCACCGCTCTGAGAGGGGTAACCTTTTACGCTTTTATGTTAAGTGTATTAACATTCTTCTTATATCATACCGTCATATTGAGCAATATTACGCGTCATAACATTCCGCATAAGCTTCATCCTCGGGAGGTTATGCTCTTATCGATGTTTTATGCGTAAGAATAAGACTCGAAATTGGCAGGTACAAAATTCGACGCACTTAAGTGAACGTGTTAATAAAGTGAGTACGTGTTTAACTAGTCAATATCTGCCTTGCTTCTGCTCGTTATCGTATTTATGGACATCTCCATTGTTAATGAGGATTGTTATTATTTCATCAATGAATGCTTAAATGTCTCAAAAACTTTCAATTAATTAATACGTTTTGGGAACGATATGCTGGTGAATTTGCTTTCCATCGCCACTTCCTTCAGCCTCGCGGCGGTTGAGAATCTTGTGCGGTATTCTCATTAAAAAAGCTGGCCCGTTTTAATGATGTTGAATATAATCAAAAAACAATTTGTAGCTTTTTTTTTTAATTGCCTAAAAGAAATACAAAAAATAATAGAGCGCAGTTTGTTTATTTTTTACAAAAAGTAAATTTAATGTTATTTTACAAGCAGATTACGAAACTTCGGTTAAGATTTTTAAAAAAAACGTACCGGAAAGGGATTACAATTATTTTTGAAATTATTTTCATATTTATGTCTGTCTGTCTGTCTGTTCTCGATTTTCTCTAAAATTATTAGACCGGTTTCGTTGAAAATAACACAGTTTGCTCTTATTAGTCCTGAAAAGGTTTGGAGAGTAGATTGAATGAAATCCAATGTGTAAAACTGTTGCAATAACGTTTTAAAATTTCAAAAAAAAAACATTTTACTCTTCATGTTTTATTGAGGCCACAAATTATATATTCAAAAAAAAGAAGTAAAGAAAAATAGTCGTCACAAGGCATTACAAATCAATTATGCCACCCACACGACAAGCAATAATTCATAACTTTATTCGAAAAAAAATAATAATCCCTAGCAATACACATAAGCTACACATAAGCTAGTATTTTATAATACATATATACTGGACGGTCAGAAATAATATCCTTAGATTCTTGTGGACTATCATTTTTTTTAATTCTGATTTTAGCACCATTTTTTTAGAAATATAGTAATTTACACAAAATATTTAATTAAATAGTGTTATTCTTAAAAACATTCGTATTGCGAAATAATATAATCATTATTTCGAATTAAAAAATAATCACTCGCCGACTTCCCCCATTAACATATGTTGTTGCTTTGTCCAAGTATCGAAACCGTAACCTCTCGATTCACAGACGATTGCGCAGACTTACGAGTATATATCGCATACTGCGATACTAACAAAACTAGATCTCGTCCAGCATTTCTCTTACATTAAAAAAATGCAAAAATTTCATCAACTCGTTGTTTTATGGCTGCATTCAATCAGCCTTCCACGTTTCTATGTGCTAGCTAGGAGCACCTTCCTATTTTAAGGGGATCCACTTCGTAAAATGCGAACGAAATCACGCACTCCTTATGCAGTTGGTGAAAGGGTCGAAATTCCCTGTTTCGATTTACCCATAAAAAACATCACTAAAATGTTGTTTTATTTTATTTTGTAATGCTCAGGCATAAGTATTTTTTTTAATCGGTAATATTCTAAATAACTTACATTGCCTCAATGAATAAACTGATAATATCCGAAAAACGGATTGTAAGTACGAGATTTTGACTTTTTTTTTTTTAAGGTCTCATACCTTTATTTTTTTCTAGGCTTATGAAAATACTAACCAAAAAAATGCTCCGTTGAGCCAAAGGCAAAGATATGTTCTACTGGCAGAATTTTCTAAAAGCATCAATAATAAATCTAAGCGATCAAATTTTAATAACCAAAGGCCAGGGTGTGTTCTAATTTCAGTATTTAATTAAATCGTCTATGATGTTTCTAGGCCATCATATATTCAAACTAAAAGCACATGATTTTGCATTACTTCGCATTGCATCGCCTCAAGGGTTCCATGCCCCGGTGGAGAGGCATTTGGGATGCATTTTATGAGCGGGGTGTCAAATAAAACAAGCGTGCATACACGGCGAGGCTTTATGCCGGGTGCTGCCCGCGCGAACGAGATGAATAACTACGTGGAAACGTAAGCGTTAATCCAATGCTGCTGTTCCTCCGTTCCCGCGCCGCTCCAGCGTCATATAATGCTGTTTTATTACCAGCTGACTGAATGAATTCTTAATGCTAATTTTAGCAGTCGCATCTACAAGGGTCATTGAGGAGTTCTTAGTTTAGATGAAATATGTTTGTAATGTGCGAGTGCAGCGGTAAATGAAAGGAGCTTAACCATTTTAATGCTATGTTTATTTTGCAAGTATATATATAAATTTCTACAGATATTCTGTGTTTTTAATTTTTAAAAAAGGATGGTATTCAATGAAAATGGACTTGGACAAATATCAATCAATTTTAATGATTTTTTTTTAAATTATACAAGTCAAGAAATTTTACGAATATTATAGTTCTAATTAGAAAACTACACATTTCAACTACAAAACATAAAAAATAAACATATTTAAAAAAATACAAAAATGTTAGAATATGGTATTTCACTTCACAATTGTGTTTCACCGCGCAAAGTCCATGTAGTCCCTTTTTACATCGACCGCATATGAGATTGTGTCGCTTTATCTCATTTGCTTTGCTGCACACATTCATTTATGGGAACAAAGGTCTCGTCGTCTGTAGTGCCGCTCTCATTTGATACATTACGATCATCCGCAATAGAACTTACTTCCGACATGGTGAAAAATATCGATTCACTTAAGGGTGTATTTATTTTAGGGTTTAAGATAAAAAATAAATAGTTATCAAGACATGCGCCAACCGTAAATATAGCACGCTCAAATTGAACAAGTGCTCTCCTAAGGACGACAAAAATCACACTGAAAATTTCAGCGCTATAGTGCTGCGTCGCAATTTACCTAACTAAATCTTACAGCGAGATAGCGCTGGGCCGCACTCTAACGGTTAAGGATAATCTATGGCGCCCAAGTGGATTGATGGACAAAAATGAAACATTCCAGGAAGATGTGAATTGTTTGAGCTGGTCAGAAAAACTAGTGTCAATGCGAGGGTAGCTGACATTATCGTCACACTGTGGATTTTTCATACATACATGAGGACATCTGTAAAAACCCTATATAAATAATAAATTTATTATTATTATTTTAAACTCTAACAAATCATTTAATATTCATACGTTTTAACTGTCCGTCTTTTACGTTATTTTTCAAAAAGTAGGTAATAAAACACCGTGTTTTATGTGGAGTACCACTGACTAGTGACGTAACTTGTATGGGAGATACGAAAATACCCGAACACATCCCTTAGCTTCGGCTGACCTCGAAATACTAAACGAGATGACGCAGGAACAAACATGACGTATACGAATGTTTTGTGGGTTTCGGGTATATTTTTTTTGTACTCGAACGTACGGGATACGGCTTGTTGCGTTCGGGCGATAATATATCGGCCGTATCATTTACGTTCGTATGGGTAGGACTGTTTTAATGAATAGTTTGTGAACATTCTATCATTAAAGACAATATTAACAAAAATTTCAAGAGAAATAAGAAAATGAAAAAAAAAACTGTCGTATCTGAAAATTTAACCCAAGGTGTCTGTCTAACCAGGACAGTACTCAAACCATTTTTTTAAAGACGTCTTAATTAAAACTAAACAATAATTTTTATTCATACTAAAAAAAAAACACTGGGTTTGAACCACAAATTATTTTTAATTCATCTTCAACCGATTTCGTTTATCTCAACCTTTTTGTCGGGGTAAAATTTAAAACTTACCAAAAATACATCGGTGCGCATATAAAATATATAGTGAGACATGCAAAATATAATAAGAGGGAGACAAAATATAAAACGAAACAATGGAACAATGAGACAGAGATATGCTTACATATAATAGAATGAGACACCACATAAAATCGAAAGAGACAGAACGAAGGAGGGAGGGATTATGGAGAATTGGGAAATTTGAATTAACGGAAATCTAATATGGGGCTGTAAAATATTGTGTTAGCTATAGGAAAGAAAACTTGAGCGTGTCATAAATTCTTATACCTATTCTGCAAAAACAGTTAACCAAAATGTTACTTACTTTGAATCTCTCAAATAGCATGCACATATTCGCGTTATTTTTTGTTAGAAAATAGATGAAAGAAAAAATTACTTTTGTTATTTAAGTGATTACTTACCGCTTAAGAAATCCAACAGCCCAGAGTCTGTGTCAGTGGACTTTGGCCTCCCTAACGTGGCGTATGCTATGAGGTTGAAAGAACTAAAAATGGGAAAGGGGAAGATTAGGGAGTATCTAGATATTCGGATATGATCACGATGCATGGCTAATGCCATAACAAGCAACAACGTTTCGATTATGCATGGTGGGGCTTCATCAGGGCGATGCTGATTGAATCTACCGCCCCGGGGAACGTGGAGCAAATTTACTATGTATATATTTTATATATGACCGATTTTCAGCCAACTATCCCCGGATCCGGAGTCAAGGGGCTTACCGCTCCACCAGAAAAGTCATCAAGTACCTTTTGAATTAAAAAAAATAATTATACTTTTCTTTGTCGCGGTTTCAATAACCCACACAAACAAATAATATAATAAACGAACAAACAACGATGATTTGTGCAGCAATAAAAATAATAATAATAAAAAATTAACGTTGGAAATCCAACAATGGAACACCGTCCGATGCAGAATTTAACGCAATTTACTGTCGACTGTGTATTTTGAATAAGTCAATAACCGTATCGCCCTTTGTAACCGAACGCTCCATAACTTTATACTACCTCGAGCGATAAATGTTTAATACGCATTCAATTATTGGAATACGAACAGCAGTTCCGCCAAATGTGTGATGTGGTAGGGACTTGCGCGGGGCTAATTCCCGTGGATTGGCTTTGTATACGCACACAGAACAGAGTACGCAGAGTCCAGTGTCCACACAGTACGCACTAGAGATTGCAATCCGCATTATCCGGATTGTGCAAAATTCGGATTTAAAAAAAATAAATTAATCCGGATTCATTATTATGAACCGATATATCATAGAACCGACATATTATCGTTATTTGCAACGTAGTGACATTCGAAATAAATGCGTTCAACGGGCCAATAGGCATATATTTAATACATAGAACGTTTGTAATGATGAAGTTATTAACCCAATAACCAAAAGTTAACATAATTCTGATGATTTAGTACAAAGAAGTATGTACACTTATTATTTAGCCAGAAAAAAAAATTATCGTAAGAAAGCCAAAATTATATTTAATGTAAGAAAGAGAAGGAATTTGAAAAGGAATAGAACAAAATATTATTTTATTTTATCTGCTAGCTGATGTGTACCCGACCTTGCTCGTAACATTTTTTTTCGAATAAAGTAAAGAAGTTGTGAATTATTGCTTGCCGTTATTACTATCTTTATACAAAGAAACATTCATTTTGAAAATGTATTTCATTCCAAACATATATTTTTTCAAAACATATCTAAATAATAAAGTTCTTAAGTAGGTATCTACTTGTGTTTCTCATTTTTAAAATATTCTATCCAAACAAACCTTCTTATTTTAAATATGTAATCTGTGGCTAACGAGAGTGGTATATCTATGGGCTAACCTCAATACAACATGGCGGGTTCAATGTTTTTCATACTAATTTTAAAACGTTATAGCAAATGCTTTACATATTAAATATCATTCAAACTACTCTATAAACCTTTCCGGCACTAATAAGAACAAACTGTCCTATTTTTAGCGAAACCGATCGAGTAATTTTCGATAAAATCGAGGACAGACAGACAAGCATTAATTTTTACACACATATATATATATATATATATATACAGAGAAGATATATATGTATTATGTATACGAATAGGATAATGCACCCCAATTATAGTGTTTGATAAATGGCACATCTGTTTTAATTTTCAATGGGGCATGCTCTTAATATGTTCTAATATATTTGAAAAAAACTTTTTTTTATTTCTTCATAAATACCCTTTTCCTGATAATGAAATTTAAACACTCCTTTTTCATATATCCAGATAACGTATTTCATGAAATCCGAAAATCCAGTAAATCCGAATTTTCAGATTTTCCGAAACGACTCCGGATTTGCAATCTCTATTATACATACAGTAATACACAGTGTTCACAGTGCGGCACTCACCAGAGCACGATTAACACCCCATTGATGGAATTTCCAAAAACACACATTATTTATCAGTCTTTTGATAAAATATTAACGCTGAGTCTATTTATTCAATTTGTCCGCCGTGTTGGCACAAAAATTATTATTTTGTTATATTTTTTTTTTATTTTAGTTTCTTTGTCAGTTGCTTTTTACATTCCTGGTGATTTTTTCTATTAAGCTCTAAATACTCTCGCACGGCCACGACATCCGTAAATAAGTACCTAAATACCAGTTTAGAAGTTTTATAAATCCTTGTTTCTATATGCTCTGTCCGAAAACTAGTGGTACAAGCGTGAAACTACTGAATCTACATCACATAGAGCAGTGGTCCCCAGCCCATGGGCCGCGGCCCGACCAAATGGTACTGGGCCGCGCAAGGGCCTGCTTAAAAAATGTCAACAAACCAGGCGAATCTAGCATGCATGCGAAAGAAGAAAATCAAATGCTGGATATTGCATCTATGACAGCAGCCTTAAAAGTATATTCGAGACAACAACTCTGCCGGTGTTCCGGATTAAAGTCATGGCAGAATACCCCCCCCCCACCCCTCCCCGGCGGCCCGCGGTAAAATTATCAAACGTTGACCGGTCCGCGGTGACGATAAAGTTGGGGACCACTGACAGAGAATCCAGAAAAACAACAAAACCGATCTGAGAATGTCGACGTATTTTTACGTCATTAAAAGATTTTTTTTTAAATTGAACATTGTAATGGGTATATGCTATGACTTATTTTAAAAGACTATAAACAACTGACTTAAAAAAAAACGTAGCGACCGATTAAAAAAAAAATTATTGAAAAATTCCAACTTCTGACTTGATTTACTCGAAAACGAATGCTCAAATCAATGAAAAGTTTTACCACTAAATCGAATACGAATCCGAATTTGACGTAGATTCACCAGTTTCCCGCTATTACCACGAGTTTCCGGATACCATGAATACATTTCTGTAAGTATGTTACATTATTTGTGCTCTTTGGGAAAAAATCTTAACTAGATTAAAAACCCTAACCAAGGAAGAGAAAAAGGATAAACATTTGGTTGTAAACAATTTATTAAAGTTACTTTTTGCACTTACTGAAAAAAATATACTTAATACGTTATCAACTGTTTGTTATCCTCTTCGGGCTGCATCCCTGTGTTTCTTCGTCGGCTCATAAAGCTGAGCGATACGTAACTCAATCTTATCAATATCACTCAATAATTTTACCTTTTTTTATTACTCAATTTTAATCGCATTTTTTTCCTCATAGCACCAACCAGTACCTATCAAACACGTATATATAATCTCTTTATACTTAATTATTTTACTTTTTTTCTAGATATATTACATAACCATACCATGTCAATACTAGCTTCGTCCCTCCTACTTTTACATAATTGCACTTAATATGAACTAAGCTTGTCAATTTGACTGTCCTGAAAGGGGATTTGTTCCTAGCAAATGTTTTTTTGTTAAATAATATGTGTTTCAAATAAACAAACATTATTGTTATTATTATTATTATTATTACATATATTTACCATAAGTAAAACAACAGTTTTCTTTATTTAACATGCTTTCACAAAAATTTCTCTATCAACATTAGCCTGATATTATGTTATTATTATCATTCCGCTTTCTAAAGGGCGTTCAAAGCTCTGTATTAAACATTTTCTAATTTGCACGACATTACAAGCCACCATAATGGAGACTTCACCTTTGTGCTGTGCACCATATTGCAAGAAGTGTCGAATAATTTCACTTTATAAGCAAGATGTTATCGAGAGACCGAGCAACAAATATCCCCCGACAAGCCTTCCTCGGGGGCTCCTGGGCGTCGCCCCCGAGGATAAAACAGGGGGTATGTTCTCTTCACAACGTCTCGTCGCTTGCAGTGTCGCGATACAATAATATCCAACTTGACACCTCCGTCACGCCTCTGGGGCGCAGCCAATATCTCCCCCCGGAGGCAAAAAGTCACCCGAACACAAAGAAACAATTTGACGGAACTCCACAATGAGATAGTAGAATGTATTGAGTGGTTTCTTAGCGAGTTTGGGAGGGCGAGGGCGCGAGCGGCGTAATGTTCCACCGCGAATTTATAAGTGATCTTGCTGACAATGCGGCCGCGCTTCGGAAACTTTGATAAGGAGGCTTTATTGATTATGTTAAAATGCGTAAAGGAAATAAAAAACACCAATATAGCCCGCAGAAGAGAAATACATATTCAAAGTTGCTAAGGTACTATGGGAGAACAGTGTGCATCCGGGATATCTATGTTTAAAGAATAGATGTCAAGTAAGAATGCTGTACTTTTCTATCGATCCTTCAATGATAGTAGTGGGAGACATGCCATTTGCATGAGAGCTAGACGTTTTTACGACTCGATCCTAAAATCAACACCTCGGTTGTTGTCTGACTTCTTCTTTTGTGTGCTTTCCCTCCTTCTAGGTACATAAGTTCCCTTTAAAATCGCGTTTCATTATTTAATTTCCTTAAACAGACCATTCATATATCAAATCTCGGGTTAAGTCTTTTGAAGCGACGTTTCGATTATGAATGGTATTCTAAAAACTCTAAAGTGAAATGTTTGTCATTTGTTTAGTGAAAAATCTAATAATTGGCACTACCAGTACTTTAAGTCACTAGTTAAAAGTCTCAGTAGTTAGTTTCCAGCTATAAGTGTCAGCTGTAAGTAACTAGTTATAAATAGTTGTAAGCCATTAGTATAAATCTTAGCTTCTGGTTATTAAATATAAGTCGAAGTGTTGAGTTATAAGTTAGATAAATTACGTTGTAAAGCGCCCTTGAGATGATTTTCCCATGAAATTGGCGTAATATAAGTAATCCGTAGATTTAAAAATATTATGTTCTTTTTCTTGTAGAAATGCACGGAAGATTTCTGAAACATTTCACAGATTGTCTAAAACAAAGTGTGAGATATCCCGCTGCACCCCGACAAATGGAATCACTCCAACATGGCGGAAATAGGAAGACATCGCGCAAAACAAAATGAAAATTCTGTCAGTCTGAAGCCTTGTTTTCCTTTGTGCCTAGACAACCTCCCCATTGCTCCCCTCTCCCGGAGAGACATCTTGTTCGGGGGGAAACAGATCCTGCTTCATATTATCTATCAGTCAATATCAACTTTAAATTTTATTCTGTAATATGCATCAGAATGGTGACACAACATCCAAAGCACGCGGTGCCACGATGCCGGGTTTCTTTCACAATTTTAAATACCTTTGAATGGATGTCGTTTCGGGCCGTCTTGTTCTTTTTCTCATGGTTAGGTTTAGAATATCATTTTTTTTATGTATAGAGAAAGCGTAATATTTATTTGGGAATGTAACAGGTTGGTTGAAATTTTGTCCTTATCGGTTATATTTGAGAAGATAATATTATCAGAAGCGGATATTAACGGCGGATGTGTATTAAATATGCCGGGTGTGTTAGCTAAATGAGATCACTGTCGGTTGATCAAAAAGAAACAGTGCTCTTATGTGATTCGAGCAATATGCTGCGCCGCTTCGGTTCACGCAATATGCCGGTACACGAATCCAGAAAACTAAGAAGAACTTAATATAAAAATTTTGCCGGACAGTTGTGCAAAGCGAGCGAATTCAAGCTTATTAAGATATAGTATGATTCAGTTCACTTATACGCCAACAGTTTGTGACATTTTTTGGTTGTTTTTTTGTAATTTCAATGTTTAATGTTGAATTTTTTTGTATACGATAACTTTAGAGTTTTTGTATTTGATACCTTTAAATTTTTTGTATTTGTTAACTTTAGAGTTTTTGTATTTCATAACTTTAGAGTTTTTGTATTTGATAACTTTAGAGTTTTTGTATTTGATACCTTTAGATTTTTTGTATTTGTTAACTTTAGATTTTTTGTATTTGATAACTTTACAGTTTTTGTATTTGATAACTTTAGAGTTTTTGTATTTGATAGCTTTAGAGTTTTTGTATTTGATAACTTTAGAGTTTTTGTATTTGATAACTTTAGAGTTTTTGTATTTGATAACTTTAGAGTTTTTGTATTTGTTAACTTTAGAGTTTTTGTTTTAGGCTACAGTGCCACTTGATCCAATTTTTCGAATGATCAAGTTTAAAAATTTTTTCATAAAAATCCTAAAAAATATTGCAGTTTCTTATGATTCGAGTTCAAAAAAACCCTCTTATTATTCCGCGACACCCAAGACGCCCGCCTTAGTATTGAGGAATCGAAACTTCGCCCGGAATTTCTGATATCTGCTGAGAACACATCTCAGGGTGCACCGGGGCGTGGGTCTCACTAACGTCTTATCAAAGGAACAATGTGTTACAAGAGCCTCTTTCGCTCGACACCCCTCAGTAATCCCACATTTGTGTCTGACACAATTCAATTACATTTTGCTATTACGGCAAATTAATGTGCATACTTAGACTGATGACAATACACTAACAAAATGGGTAATATTTGAGATTATATACTTAACTTTAAATGTAAAGTTGTAAAACGCAATGCAGGTTTATTTTTAGCGGAATATAAGTAAATGTTCACAACATTTGATTAAAATAATTAAGCACTTACGAGGACCGCAACGTGTTCACGATTTTCAACAAAAATTTCTCTCCCTCTGTCTGAAATTTTTGGAAAGACAAGATGTTTTAACTATAAAAAACTGAGAGGGGTTAATCTCGTACCAAAAACAGTAATCTCCAAATGTTGATTTTGAAAAAAAAAGCCGCTTAACGAACATCAGTAGTACCTTCATATTTTCTATATACGTGCAAATTATAGTATTTCTATTCATTACATAAGTTTTTCCGAAGGTCGCGGGTTCAAATCCCGGCGCACGGAAGTAAATTTTATTTAGTTAATTTGTTATGTTTCGCAATTAATTCACGTAAAAGAATATATGATACATTTGCGCACGTTCCAGAGTTAAAGATACTCTCAGTGTCGCCCTGGTGAAAAACCACAATTCAGAATTGAAACGTTGCTTGAAATGGCGATTAGCCATAGTCTCACTGGTATTCACATAAAAAAAATTTCAATAATAGCCTAGTAGCAATTTCTTTCAAGCATATAATGATAGCAGTTGGATTGAAATGTTCCACCTATGTATTTTCATGCGTGCGCTATTGGGTAGCTAATATACTAGGTATTATATGTAATGGACCCTACAAAAATAACAATTGATAAGTTTAGCATCTACGTTATAATGAATTTCAAAAGAAGATAAGTCAGTATTTATTAGTATCTACTTTATAATGAATTTCGCAAGAAGAGAAGTCACATTTTATAGTATGTACGTTATAATTAATTTCACAAGAAGAGAAATCACTTTTTATTAGTATCTACGTTATAATGAATTTCACAAGAAGATAAGTCACATTTTATTAGTATCTACGTTATAATGAATTTCGCAAGAAGAGAAGTCACATTTTATTAATATCTACGTTATAATGAAATTCGCAAGAAGATAAGCGACTATTTATTAGTATCTACGTTATAATGAATTTCGCAAGAAGAGAAGTCACATTTTATTAGTGTCTACGTTATAATGAATTTCGCAAGAAGATAAGCGACTATTTATTAGTATCTACGTTATAATGATTTTCGCAAGAAGATAAGCGACTATTTATTAGTATCTACGTTATAATGAATTTCGCAAGAAGAGAAGTCACATTTTATTAGTATCTCTGATATTGATTAAAACGTATCGCCACCTCGACACCAACTTAATCTATGAATTAAGCAAGGGGCTGGGGAGTCATCTCCCGTCTACCTCTGAACAAAGGTATCGAATTCTCGTTAACCCTTTCACCGGAGTTAGATCGGAGGAAGAAGGAAGGAAGGATGCCCCTCCTTAAAGAAGATAAAGAGGGGTTAATTATCGTGGGTTTCGTGTAATTGATATTAATTACCGTTTATTGCAGATTCAGCCGTCGGTTTTACACCTCTGTATAGAGTAAAATCTTATCTGAATACGGTATTCCAGGTTTAGTATTCGCATTAAGGCTGTCGAGGTTCGGGCAATGTTGTAAATATACTATTCACTGGAAACTGGAAGCTGAAAACCGACCGTAAATATACAATATTTATAAATAAGATTTGCTGTACAATTTAGTAAGCATAAAATAGTAACATTTAAATTACCCGCTAAAACGTGATCTGTTGAAATATACATTAACGAAATATTTCTTACGTGAAGAAAAGACTGGACAATGATAAACAGTTTTTTTAAGTATACACGGTTCTAAAATGATTAATTTTCAGGTAGCAAAAACCGATCATAGAAATTTATGGTTTGGTCGTGATTTAAGGTTCATGTATTTTATTTTTATTTATTTATTTTATTATTATTTTACTTGAACATTATTTTTATTGTTTAGTATATTGCCCGTCCTACTAGGCTTACGCCTGTGTTGAGATGACACTTTACAATAGTGGTTTTTCAGCTACCTAGTACAGTACTTATGACCATTTTAAAATATAGTGCCTGCATGGTTAGAAAAAAATGATTCTGTTCATAAAAGATTTTGTTATTTACTTTTTTTTTGTAATGGTGCTGGGTAGAGAATTGATTTGCTTAATGGCGTTGTACTTACAACTTTTTTATCCATGAGCAGTATGATCTTATAACCGTTCATGAGTACAACATAATATAAACGGGTAGGAGATATTTTTTGTTAAGGGAGTAGAATTTCCGAAAGTTGGGTAAACTATGTCTGATTACTTTTGCATATTATTTGTACCTATTTTAAAATAAACAAACTGATTTCAAATAAACTTTGAATACACGAATACGGGACGATAAATGCATAGTCTGCAAGTACATCGAGAACGAAAAAAATCTGTTTTTTTTTTTTATATTTTTTCGTTATAAAAAGGGACCGCTCAGCAATTATTATCAGGCATGATATCTGTTTCGACTTCCGAGGGCATTTATCAAACTTTATTTATTTATTTAAAAATGTGTTACAAAAGTCTCAAAAAATGTAACCTTACTGGGGTACCCCGTTCTAAGGTCACATTGTACATGGTTTTAGGAATGGATTATAAATTAGGTCAAGTTTTTGTAAATTTGTTAATTTTTTAAGTAAGTTTTCGTAATTATATTAAAATATTACTAGCCCTGATGAAAGACCACCATCCAGATTTGAAACGTTGCTTGAAATGGCTTTTAGCCGTGTTTGGTGACCACATCTGAATATCCAGGTATTTACCAACCTTCCTCTTCCTCTTCTCCTTCACCTCCACAATACCACAGCCTCACAACATTCTCCAGTTGGGGTTCGATAGTCTCACTGGCTCCAGACGATTGGGAGCAGTTGGGACTCTTGTGCGGTATTCATATAAAAAAAGAGGAAAATTATAAATCAATAAAACTTAATATAATAATAACCATTTTTTATTGATTAAAAAGTGTTTATTTTAAAAAAACTTTAATTATACCGATTTTTTTAGAAAAAATACATTAAAATAAAAATGAATTAATAAAACGGTTTTTTTTTTGGACTGACAAGTAAAATTCGTGTAATAAATTTAATGCCACGTTGTCAGTATCAAAAATAGGAATATTCAAAATAATAAATAAAGACAACAAAAAAGTATTTTTAGTCGATGGAAAAATTCACACAAAACTATTTAGATGAGATTTTATGTTGAAATCATAATTTCGTTGAACAAGTATAAAATCCTCCACAGCATAAAAACTAATTTAAATGCATGATGCAAACTTCTGAATTGTGATTAACGTGACAGCAAAGCAAAGTGACGCCGGATTTCTATCTTGTCGCTGGGTGGAGATCTAAGAGCGACGCCGACGCGGACGCGGACGCCAGCCGATTCCGACGTCGATGCGCGATATCAGGAAGCGTCGACTTCAGCGCCGCGCACTGTTAGATCTATTTGCAGCGATATAAATCACACGAGGTGTTTTTGTGGCACGCCTGATTTCAACTGGTGACAAGTACTGGACCGGTCGATAAAAATGTTAATAAATTAGTTGGCCTATAGTTTGTATGTGAAGAATTAATGACTTCAGATAACAAATCGTTTTTTAATTCGAAGAAGATTTTGTAATACGAAGAAGAACTTATTATTTTCGATTTTAATAAAAAGTTAAGAAATTAATAAATGAAACAAATCGCATTGCGACACCTCTATCGTACATTAATAATTTCTTTCTAATATCGTACATGTATTTTGCATAACGGCAATATAAAGTACGGGATTTTTATCCAACCAGCCTCGGAAAAAAATACAAGAAACATTTCTTTTTTTCAAAACCATAAAGGACTAAAATTCTGCAATTTGATTTTTGGTAACACAATCAATGTTTTCTGATATATGTGTCATGTGCGTGCAAAGTCACATCATCTCAGTCCAAAACATTTTATCTTGTATTTTTTCGGCATTCACTATATAGCGATTTATAGACATTTGGTCAGACAAGAAACTTTTTAAAACTTAAACGTTCTAAGAACGCTAGTGAATAGCACGGTTGTGTCGAAACCGGTAGCGAATTTAATAAATCAAAAATAGCAAAAGTACATATTAAATAAAACTTCCAAACAAAATGACAAAACATTTTAATTTAACATTTTAATCTGGAGTGCCCTACCAGGTGTATGTTTTCTATATACATAATAAGATAAATATTTACATAATAAGAAGGATGAAAGTAAACTGAATGCCGTAGAAATGAGATCTCTGAGACGAATGTGTGGTAAAACCATGTATGATCGTGTGAAAAATATTGAAATTCGTAAAGAATGCAAGGCTGATGTAAGCGTAATGAGTAAGATTAAGAATGAACGAAGAAAGGAGTGTAAGAAGAATGTGTGACGCGAATGTGAATGGAAGAAGAAGCCGGGGACGCCCGAGGAAGAAATGGCACGATCAAGTGAATCAAATACTTGATTCGGGCCATGTCAGAAGTCGGAATAATAGAAAAAAATGTATGAGACGATGTATGAATGTGAATGAAGTAAGAAGTGTATCCCAAGATCGAGTTGTTTGGCGGTCCGTCCTCTCTGCCTACCCCTGCGGGGAAACGGCGTGGTGGTTAGTTAGTTAGTTAGTTAAGTAGTATTTGTACAGCGCCCTTGAGATGATTTTTCATAAAAAAGGCGCTATACAAATCATCCAAGTATTATTATTATTATTAATTAATATATGCTTCTTAAATGGAAGTAAAATTACTTTGTTGTGTCATATTTAATCATATTAATAAAAATATATATTGGGTAAATCACTATTTAATATATAAATATCAACATGTTTAGTAAGTGATGCTTCCCTCATCAGGATACAACGTATACAGTGGTTTAAAAAAACTTTTTTTTTCTTCATTTTATTAATATGTAAATTATTGACAAGTCTTCGGTTTCGTAAAATGTGTAAAAGTGGTATAAAAATTATTATTTTTAATTTTTTATACCTTCACGATACAATATGCTTGCTTTCTATAATTACAAAAACCCACGTGACTTGTAAAATAATTCTGTACAAAAAAACATGTTACGCTTCCACATTAATTCCGATGCAATAATTAGACATGATAACCAGTGTAAATTGCAATCGGCCGATTAAAATACGCTTACAACAGCCTAGGAATAATGTGTTCAACCGTTAATTGATTGAACGAATCAATCTAATCGCCCACAAATGCTTTAAATGACCCATCGGCGCGATACTGTTACTATATACCAATAATATCTTTGTTAGCTACACATTGTCACCAATAGTTACTACAACTGGTTAACAGTTAAATCGTAGTTTACACAAAACAGTGTATCAACGCGGAATATGCTTCCACTGTGTACTGTACTTCCAAACATTGCCATTAAATTGTTTAATTAGTTAAACAGGGCGAGGCATTAATTGTTTCAGTTAATTAATACACAAATGTACAGGACGTTTAATGTTTACCCAGTGCCTAGACAGTGCCTGTATAGCGTCAGCGACTATACGGCAACTATAATACGGCGCTTTTGCAGCGCGTACACAGCGCGTATTCAGCGACACAACATGCCGGATATTGTAATCTAATTAACGATCTACCTGTGAAATTAATTAAAGAATATGAAGCTCTTTCGGGGGAATCAAAGTCAAAAGGTTATTGTTTGAAGGTAGAACCGAAGCACATATTTAATTCATGATCATTGTAGAAAATAATATTCACATAACCCAAATGAAACATGAAAACGGAAAAAAAGACAGAAAATAAAAAGATTTCAGTCGCATCTTGGACTCGAACCCACGACCTCTGCCTATCCGGGGCAACCGCTTATAAATGGAGAATAATATTTACAAATCTTGAATGTGAGATATGATCTCGATGAAGATGACATAAATTGAACTGGTCTCATTAGCTAAGTTGGTTTAGCGGTTGCCCCGGATAGGCAGACATCCTGGGTTCGAGTCCCAGATGCGAATGAAATCTTTTTATTTTCTGTCGTTTTTTTTCCGTTTGGGTTATGTTAATATTATTTTCCACAATGATTAAATATTAAAATGGGGTTTTTAAATCTCAATAAAAATAATGAATAATAAAAAATTGAATATTTAATTCAATTTATTTTCTTCTTCAGAGGTTTTTTTTATAACCTTCTATTTGACGACAACACTTATTTCAGATCCGTTGATCGAGTGGCCAAGCGAGTATCATAATAAGCAAGTTTGAATGAGATTTGTGGAAAACGGTACCGTTCTGAGAGACCCCATTTTAGATGATATATATATATATTTTTAATATTATGGGTCACGACTTCTTGCGATTATATATTTATTTTATTTATTTGATTTTTTACTATCCCTAGATACATTTTGTTTACAGTGCCCTCGTCGATAGATAATGTAGACAAATAAAGACCTTATTTAATTAAACAGATTTGAAACCCTTCAATCAATCGCTACAAATGATGCAACTGTGCCAGAGATTCGCGGGATGCCATAAGAGAATTGATGGCATCGCGGTGCAGAACCCTAATGTCGCAACTGAAAGTCGGACGGTGGGTACATCATTAATTTCCACGGTGATCTAACGGCATTTCGCAAGCAAATTCTTTGCCGTGCGGGGTCAAGCCGAAGCAGAGAGTCGCATTCAAGTTCAATTCGGTGGCATTCCTTGGTTGCATTCCGCGCTTGTAGTTGACTTGCATCGCAAAGCTGAGTGGCAGGGCAGTGAAGAGCAACTCTTCTCTGTGAGCATCTTTTTAGTGGTGAAAGAACTTCATGAACAGAATTTTGACGATATGTTGTATTCAAAAACATCTGGGAAATGACAAAGTTATCATCAGTGGCCGCCAATAAATAAGAATGCATTCTCATATCTTTGCCGACAATGTAAGCAGGAAGGACATTATACGAGCATATTATGAGATATACATTATTTATAGATACGTTTTTGTAAGTTAAATTGTTCCTACTAACAAATGATTTAAAGGAGCTTAGCTAGAAAACGCTGTTTGATAGTAGGGGAGAGCGGAGTAATGGCTAAAATTTAAGTTAAAAATGAAAAAAATAGAAAGAAATCGTAATAAGTAAAAAAATTATAACAAAACAAATTTTACGATATTTCGTTTTGGGTAAAAAAAAAATCTATTTGTAAAACATTTAAAAATGTCCATATCTAGTGAAAAACAATAAGCTTGCTGTTCGAAAATTTGGAATTAACTGAGGCACGTTTTCCGCAAAAAGCACAGTCAAACGAATAATAAATCCAATCCACGATCTTTGATTTAATTCGTAGAACTCCATTTCATTTTTAAAAATTGAATGTTAATCAAGTTTCGGCGTTCAGCAGTTTGAAAATGGCCTTAAACGCCGAAACAGCTATCACAATAATAACAACGAAAAATTCTTGCAGAGCTTAATAATAGCATTTTCAAATTTGATTTACATAATTTTTTTTTTAAATCTTTGATTTCGTTTCACACTGTATGCGTTCGTAAGTAATAGTTACGTTTGTACAATATAACAGCGATATACTCGATAGACGAGAAATGCTATCATTTAGAACTCTTCAAATAGATATTACATAATTTTTAATGAAAAAATATACTGCTTCATACCTTCAATGACGTACGCAACTTTTCACTACTAAATGTGGGTCGGTACTGATGAGCGACTATCGCATTGCCCGATTGGTGTGGAGGTATGGGAATCTTTTAGAACTCGATCGTTTGGATTTGCCCACAGATCACCATTACCCCACTGTCCTCTAGATGCTTCGTATTTCTCTTCTTATGGTGCTAATCATATTGGGGGTGGCTATAATCCGAACAATCATCACACTACGTACTGGAGTCTGGAGCGACTTATTCATATCATTCAAGCTAATAAGTTATGATTTTTTTAGAGTCCTGACTGCTCCCTACCATCTGGAGCCAGTGGGAATATGTCATATCATTGGGGTATGTTGTGAGGCTAAAGTTGGGAAATATAGGAGATGCGGTAGAAGATGATCGAGATACAATAAATGACTCAATAATAATGTTTAAAGTCAATAATATTGACTTTTTCTTTTGTTAAAACTACGCAAATATTGATATTTTTTTAAGAATGTCATTCGCCAAATGAGAACCTGAAGCTACACTTAAGCAAAAAGTATTTAAACCAAAGGATGGGGATAATGCTGTATCCTTAAAAATAACCAGAATCAAGCCCCTCGTCGGTATCAAAATTATCCACAACTCTGGGTTCGAAGATATTGGACGTCTTCCTCTGTTACGTCTTTATAGGATTATATTAACAATGAAACGATACTCTTTACTTTAAATATGTTTCCTACAACAGTAATAAAATATTACTGTAGACGAATTCACCAGGGTTCCTCGATCAGCCGAAGTTTGTAACGCTTGAACTTATGGATGGATTGAGTTCGTTCGAGAAGCTCTTGATGCGGATTGGTATTGTAACTTATTAGATTAAAAACTCTATTATATTTGTGACAAATAATACAATGGTTGAGCAAGGCTTTAATATCTCCACAGTAAGTTATTGAAAGGCTGTTGGTTACTGAAACTTGGAAAGACACAATGAATTGCATTATTTGAAATATGACTGTCTACGATTTGGTTGCGTTCACACTGAGTAGTTTCTATTATAAAAGAGCAATCACATTCCGAAAGAACTAAAAATAGGTAAACATTTATTTATTTTTATAGACAATAATTATTATCCTGAAACACTCATCCAAATTGAAAAAAACCTTTCCGAGCAAAGATAAATGTCGCCGACAGGACTCGAACCTGCACCCTTCTGATGTCCTTTGGTTTTTTTTCAATTTGGATGAGTGTTTCAGGCTAATAATTATTGTTTATAAAAATAATTGTTACCCTTTGCGCTATGCACAAAAATCTTGTCTTAAGTTTTTAAGAACTTTAGTTTATCAATTAATATTTATTTATTTCTTTAAACCCCACATTATTAAACAAGTAAATGTAAGAAAGCTTTGACTGCCCAACTGGGAACAAATCCTGTTTTAGGATTGACAAGTTCAGTTCAGATTAAGTGCCATTATACAAAAATAGAAGGGAAAAATGCTAATATTGACATAGTATGGTAACGTAATATATCTAGAAAAAAGTTTAATAATGAAGTATAAAGAGATTATGTATATGTGTCTGATAGATACTGGTTGGTGGCATAGTATACTAGGGTCAGATTTTTCACACGGAGAATACAAACATGAAGAATAACAATAAAATATGAAAAATACTAATAATCAAAAATGATCTTACTATTGAAACCGAACAGTGGGTATCGATCAAAGTACTCGTACATAAGAATCAAGTAGGTAGATGAATTTTTTAAACTATTCGTAGTGGCAGACTATGATTGTTTTGACACTTCCTCTACAACTAAGTAACCCAAGAGTTAGCCCGGGTTCGATATACCGACTATGTCTAAGCGTGGCACGATAAAATATGGCGGATTTTTCTCGTTTCTATTACCACGCGCTGTTAACAAGGTTCGTGAATTTTTCCGCCTGGTAAAGCGGATGCGAGGAAATGTGAATATGAAATGTTCACGAGTTTCCTGATTTTGGCGCATGAATGCTGAATGAAGCAAAAGTGTCTATGCGAAGACGACTGGGAGAATGATAAAAGCAATCGAGTAAGATGTGGAAGAATGGAATATTTGGTTGGAAATTATTGGATCCAAAGAAATGTAATTTTTGCAGTATCACTGTGGTACCTTGCTTTTTTCTGACTATCGTTTCAGGTCTTCTAATAGATTCCTCTATTTTGGAAGTAGTAGAGATTATTCTTCTGATTTTTCGTCCTGCTGACAGATCATTTCGAATAAATAAGATTAATGAAAATGATGTTAACTACGCATAGTTCCAGTTCCTAAGAACCATGTACTGGTAACCGTTTTGTGGTGATGAAATATCATAAACAATTAAATTATATGTTGTTTTCTCAAAATTCAGTTATATAAGTTCAGAAAAACAAATGCAATCATTAGTTCATAGGTTCAATGATTGTATTCAGAAATTTTCTATTGTAGTTTAATTTATTTAGTTGGTTCGTTTTTTTTAGAGTAGGCACAGCTTTTCAGCCTTCATGGACTGCGCGCCACTGCGTAGCAGCTCCTTCGCACAACCGGCCATCAGTCGCCAACCACCACCGCGACCAGTAAACAACTGTGTCACTTTTACACAAGATCCGAACTTGAATACACCATTTTCAGAACATAAAGGAAGAATGTTCGACAATTTTGGAAGCCATCGTTCAAGAGCGCGCAGTGTGAACCAGGACAATTAACAGCAGCTCCTCCGCACAACCGCCCATCAGTCGCCAAGCACCCTCCGCGACCGACCTCGAACCCCGCTCCGTGGAGAACCGCAGAGGCGCAATTTACCGCCGCTAATCCCAGGGATTCCCATCCACCCTCGTTTCTTTGCCGTTAACTTCATCAATCCACTTAGTACAGCATACTAATCGTATCAATATTGCTAATGGATACTGTGTCTACATAGTACGCTAAGCTGCGGGACAAAGTAGATTCTATTTCTGTTTGTGCATTGGATTTTTATTTCGAAGCTTAGCTGCTAGGTGGGCAGAACCTACTATATACGTGTATGAAAGCAAAAGGTATAAAATTTTAGGTCGTTTTCGAGTTAAATATTGAATTGTTTTTATAATAATTTGAAGGTTAAATTTATATGGCAAAGCTCCGATGCCGAAAAGAGTTGCGTCTATAAATAAATTTCCAATTACAGGTTTCTTAGGGCTTTAATTTTTATGACTAACATTTTTTAAGAGATGTCTAATATTTAATATCATACCATTAACAATAATTACATGTCACAGTTAACCACAAGCATATGAATATAGCACAAATAATTTAAAAAGTTAACTATTAAATGTGGCATTGGGTCGTACAGAGAGTATATAAAAGTAAAAGATTTGCATACATTTAAAACGTATTTTATGTGCAGTTTGTTTTTTTTTTTCTTTTTTCGAGTGTAATTAACTTTTATGCATTTTAATTTTTTTAAATGATTTAAAAATGATGTATTTTTATGTAAAAGCCCTTTGGGCGTTTAAATAATAAAGTCAATAAATATAGGAAACTTAAGTTAGATTAATATCGATTGATAGTATAGCCTTCTTGTACTCACCTTCCGTGCAGTTAAGTAGATCACCCTGCACCTTGCGTATCTATTAGGTCGATGGAATACGTTTTTAGAATATAGATTTATTCTGTAACTTATACTTACAGCTTGCATCGTGTGATCATATGATCGTATGAAAAATGATGAGATTCGTAAAGAGTGCAAGGCTGATGAGTAATGAGTAAGATTAAGAAAGGGACATTTAGGTGTTTCGGGCATGACGAAGAAAGGAGTGTAAGGAGAATATATGACGCGAATGTGAATGGAAGAAGCAGAGGACGTGCGAGGAAGACATGTCACGATCAAGTGAATCAAATACTTGAGTCGGATAATCGAAGAGAATGTATTAATGTGAATGAAGCAAGAAGTGTATGCCAAGATCGAGTTGTTTGGCGATCCGTCACCTCTGCTTACCCCTTCGGTCAAACAACGTGATTGTTAGTTAGTTAGTTAGGGTTAATTTATATTTTGTACCTCAAAATGATCATGGAGTTATTTTTTTATTTTATTTTATTAACTTCGTATATTGATGTTATTTTTTTCGTATTTCAAAACAAAAGTTTTAATGCACTACAAAAATTTTTAAAATAAAAAAATAAGTGGAGAATTCGGCAAATTTATCATAGGCACAAAATGCATACTTTCTAACTAGGAAAAGTGAATTAATCGTGAAAATATACAACACCAAACCGGCCAAAGTCATTTTTCTCTCCATTCTTATAATAAAATATTAACTTTTGCGACCGAAATCCCCGACAATCAAAAAATGATTATGCCACCGAAACGGAGGCTTTCTCGCTTATTTTTCAAATTGTATTTACATCGCGAGGAGTGCTCCCGAGTCCGCGACGAGGGTAAGCCCGAGTTACTGTAATACGAACAAAAAGAGAACAAGAGATACATTAAAAAGCGCTATTTCCTTCCTTAATTCTGGTTCTATTGTGAAATCCTTAGCACTCGGCTCTGTGGGTTTCTTATTAATAAAATTGCACCTAAATAAATCTACTTTAGGCGAGTAATAAGAATCCCCCGCACCAAATCCCTTTTTACCGTTTATTACAGCGCGCACTAAGCGCGTCTCTCCCCCAGTCTTCTCCTCGGCAAATCCGGAATTTTATTTATACTGTTACTGGTTTTTTTAAATGTGTATATAAAATTTCAAAGCGGATTCGTTTTATTATGTTAACGTCGCTATATTTTTAATTATTCGACTCTTTCGGCGGACGTGCCGGGGGCGCCGATTGCTTTTCATTAGGCTGAGAGGGAGGATATCGCGGCCTAGCGAGCTGATCGTTTACAATCGTTCGCATGGGGTTTTTCACAACTTGTAAAAATGTATTTTTCTGATTCCGATCGTACTAATAATGTGAACTTTTAATATTTCCATTACAAATTAGTGATTTTTAAAACGATATAAAACCGCACATTCCTAAGCGGTTCGAACGGCTATAACGTCATCATGACGTAAAAAACGCTACTGACTAGTAAGACGGCTATCACCGACGTTGGCGGGCGTGACGTCAACACTACCAGATTTACAAATAAAAATGAACTTGTTGTTTTGGCGTCAAATCAAAAATGGTACATTTTAAATCATTGTAGTAAATTTATTCGTCAACATAAAAAATAATATAAAAATGACGTCATTGTTGTGACTTGTTTTTTAAAAAAATAAATTATATTCTGTTTTCGCAATCATTTTCATTGAGGTTAACCTAACGAACAAGATCATCACATTTAAATTTTGAAATAATTTTAATACGTGTGAACGCACCAAATGCCTTATACATAAAAATAAACCCGATTATGATTTTTTTTTTCTTTTTTATTTATGAAAACAATTGTTTTCAATTATGAAAAGGAAACTAAAGCGAGAGAGAAAAAAATAGTTTTGGTATACAAATAAACTTAGAAATAAAAAAAAAACGCAACTTGTCAAATTTTTAACATGTATGGTACTTCCATCCGCCCAATTTTCGTAGTAGACTAAAAGTATATTTTTAATGATCATGTATTATTTTGGCTTTACGTGATTATCAAACACTACGACTTTACGTTTTCAGTCTCACTATAAATTAATGCGTTAGAAAAATGTATAACCTTTTACATCTCGTGAGTTGACTTGTATCTAGAAAGGTAAGTATATAAGAACTCAAAAATTTAAAAAAAAACTAGCCATTCAAAGTTTTACGATAAGCAACCATTTTCTCACATAGATCCAGTTAAGTGTGTTTTAGAGTGGACTGTAAATTTAGTTGGAATCGTTTAAAAGAATTCAAATGGCAACACTGAGATGATAATAATGTTTTATTAACTTTTTTTTGTAACAAGATAACAAATAATGATATCTTCACTGGGATTTCCCGTGCTGAGGATTTCATTTACAGAATATGAAATTAAATTATATTAAATTGATGTGCTTGATGAAAAAATAAAATAATTGTAAGGTGGGGTGTTTTAAGTGCAGTTGAGTGGTTTCGATGTTAGTCTGTATTTGGTGTTAATATATTTTCTATGTCAGTCCCTACGTAACGTATCTAGTGTTTTATTTGATTTTTAAATTTATTATGGCTGTTGTGATTTTTGAAGGATAGTCGGATTTTGTTGTAGAGTTTAGTACCTTAGTATAAGTTTTTTTTGTTCAAATGTTGTTTGTGGTTCCTTGTTGTGTGTGTTTTTGACTCTGTGATCTATTGTTTCCAATATGTTTTATTGTTGCCATTTCATGTTTTTTTGAATTTATGAATGTAAAGTAGTAGTGTTTTGAGTATAATTGTTTCATTGAGATGATGTTAAGTTTGTTGAAGATTTCGTCAGTGCTAGTTCTTACAGGGACTTTAAGTATAATTTTCATTATGGCTCATAGGAATATGAATGTATTTAAAAAAAGCATAATGGTTCAAGTGCATAGTTTTACTTCAACCAAACTATGTTCAGAAGTTAGTGGTACTTTCCGAAAGGAGGATATTTTAAAACAAATTTTATTTTTAAACTTTTGTTGTTTAACGTTAACGTTTTGCAAGGAAGATAATTAGATGATTTTTTAAATTTTATTTTATGTATTGAAATAACCGTGTAGATAAATCAAATAGAAAGGGAAGTCTAATTCAAAAAAAAAGTTTGTAAAAGACTTGTGATGTTCTGCCTTGTTTCTTTATAACGAAAGTCAAACTAGAATGTGAAGAAATATAATTGCCAAGAACACATTCAAAAGACAGAGCAAGTAGCTTTGGGTTTTGGCATAGTAATGATTTTTTTTCTTCTTAAATTAAGTGTCTATATTCCATTGCTATATCAACCTTAATAATAAATGCAATTAAATTTAAGCAATGTTCTGTGTTTTTTTTTTTAAATTTTAATAATTACCTTGAATGCGGTGTACCTACTTACCATTTTAAATAAATATTAAATATAATTCATCTCGAAAGCATTAAAAAAACTTAACTTTTTCAAATTCCCATAAAATCATGGAAACAGCGATTGCGGTTGTGCAGGTTGGGTAGGAAAAAAACACCCCCTCCATAAAAAATTAAGCCCTACGTTCTCATTTCGAATTTCATTACTGGTTCGCCTTTAGTGCGCGTAAAAATTCTTAAGTAGGGATTCCGCCCAGTGGATTGGGCCGACATTACGTTTTCTTAAACTTTTATTTACTGGCGCAAATCTCGGGCAATACAGGGGATCTTTCAGGCTACCCTGTTACGGTCAAATTGCTCTATTCTAGAGTGGATGGAGCCCACTTCATTTGAATTTGCGGACTTAAAATATTATAACGATAATAATAAAGTGATTGAGGTTTTGAAAGCATTTTTACGGTTCTTCATACTGACATTTGTTCGAGGTGTACTTCGGGGTGTGAGCTCGGTTGTCCAAAAATCTATATTGACAATGTTAATTACTTAAAATATGTGACTTCGAGTATGCTTTATTTGCTCTTCAGTGTGAAATGATTTGATTCGGAATGACTTCTTCCTAAATATTCTCAAATTTATTACAAATGTTCGTCTATAGTGGTAATTCTCTCTTTTACCGTTCCAAAACATTATTTATTTATTGATTTTTTAAAACTTTATCATTTGACTAATGATAGGTGGAAAATAATTAATAATAATAATCTAAAAAATAATAATTATTGTAAAAATAATAATAATCATAAAAATAATAATAATCATAAAATTAATATCATTTACGATAAAAATAATAGTAATCATTAAAATAATATTAATACTACAAAAATAATAATTATTAAAATAATATTAATAATTAAAATTAAAATAATCATCAGAACAATAATAATCATAAAAATTATCATTAAAATAATAATAATCAATAGAATAATAATAAACACAAAAATAAACATTAAAATAATCATTAAAATAAAATAATTAAAATAATAATGATCATTAAAATAATAATTATTAAATAACAATAATCATTAAAAAAAATAATCATTAAAATAAAATAATTAAATTAATAATGATCATTAAAATAATAATTATTAAATAACAATAATCATTAAAAAAAATAATCATTAAAATAAAATAATTAAATTAATAATGATCATTAAAATAATAATTATTAAATAACAATAATCATTAAAATAAAAATAATCATTAAAATAATAATAATCATTAAAATAATAATAATCATAAAAATAATAATAATAATCATAAATATCTCTCCTACAGTCCTATTTTGAATATGCTCTTTCCCTTCCACCCCCACTCCAAGACATAATGTATTGACCGTAATTTTGTAATAATGTTAAGTTAGTATTCATTTATCCCTGAAAAAGGAATGGTGATTCCGAAACCGCCAGGAAAAATACTCAAGCTAAGTGGTGTTATTATACTCAGTGAATTTGTTTTATTTTTATAATGTATACAATAGAACATTACTTGATCCTGAATGTAAATTTGTGGCTACGGCATTTCTTTGCATATGCTGTAAATTGAGAGTTAAAAAAATAATGGTAATTTTTTTTAAATAACAGAGAGCACAAGAAACTCGTTTGTTTCGATGGTATATAAAGTGTATAAACTATAAACGAAAAACGTTTTACCAGCCGTTTCATCAATATTTTGTTTTTAAATCTCTTCCAAAGTATTTATGTATCCAAACGCCCCAGGTTTTTTTCTTAATATATTTTCATATGAAGCGGTAACTTGGTGATGTGACATTATAATTTAAAAATAAAACGATAACTTTGTTTACATCAGTTTTATTTGTTATATGGTATGCTTTTGCCGATCGGGTTTACCTACTACCGCAGCTTCATCAAGGCAGTAAAATAAATTATTATTAAATTTTTATTCGTTATTTTTTTTAATGTTTACCGTACAAAAACATATTAATGATTACAGTGCAAACAGACATTTGATGTAATAAACACAATACTGTGCAATTTTTTTCCGATTACAGCTAAGACCATCTTCAAAGCAACCAATTTTTACAGAGGTTACGTTAAGCTTAGCTTTTCTTCGCGAGCGGCGAAATTAAAAGAGAGACTTGAATTAATTCAACAGCAATATCAACATGGCTGCCTCGCCTCGCCACCCCAAAGTATTACAACAAAAATATTCGTAAGGGCTCTCACCCCCCCCCCCCAAACTCCCTCACTCCTTCCCGTGGGGGTGTTCCGCACCCACACAATCTTATTTAGTTTACACCCCTCTGTAATAAGGGAAAGTTCTGGAAAATGAATAGGTGCTTACATACTTTGTTTGGCGAAAAATCGCTTTGAGACCAGCGTGAACTCTCGGTTAGCCATGAAAATATGTATTGGTGTTTACATATTTGTATATGTATTAATAATAATAGTTGGATGACTTGTATAGCGCCGTTTTTGTGAAAAATCACCTCAAGGGCGCTGTACTCTGTATGTAATATCATAAATATCAAATATAATAATCGAAATGTTATTTTTCGTGCACCTTCTTCACTCGTATGAGTAAGATCAATACCTTTTTACCGTTTATCAAAAGAGACCGTTTACAGTTTTACAGTTTTTTAACCCACACAAAATCGTCAACTTCATGAATTTAATTAGTTTTCTATTATTATAAATATAAAAGGGTTGTTTGATAAATTCACAAACCTGTTATTTTTTAAGTATGCTACCTATCTAGACATGTGAATTGATTGAACAATTTAATGAGCTTTTTAAAACTGGATAGACATTTATACTGTTATTGAATGGAATCAGCATCAGTTTTCTTACTATTATTGATAAATAATTTTAAATATGTGGGTATTACGTTATTTTGCTATATGTTATGTTATTTTGGCTGATTTATACATTAAAAAAACACTATTCCCATAAAACTACTAGAAAGAATGGACTTACCCCAAAATTCCGCAATGTAAATAAAGGTGATTTCCTTGTCGTTTTTTACAACTGTGATGGCTTAGATAAAAAATAAAAAACTTTATTTTGAGATTCTGTTTAAAAAAGCTTTATGTTAGGGTTTAAAATAGAAACGTTAAGCACCTTTTGATGGTGAAACCAATACTAAAATAATGTTAATGGCCCAGCTATTAAGAAAATGAGAGTTGTAAATAGTTTTTTTATAAAATTTCATAATATTGGACAAAAAAAATTTTCCCAAAAGGTGAGGGTTAGATTAGTTATTCGCTAGTGAGAAAACGTACCTATCACAACGTGTTGATAGGTATATTTCACAATATTTAATAAAATGCGTATAAATGGATTGCTTTCAGTAATAATATTTCATCACTTTGATCCATTGGAAAGGTTTTACATCCGTGTCCTGAATTAATAGGCTGCATTCTAAAACGAGCTTCTTTTTCTCGCTTCTTGTCACCCCTCCTCACTCCCCCCCCTCCCCACCATCCCCTCCCAAACCAAGTTATTATCCCCGCCCCTCTCTCCCGCCACAAACCCTATTATACTTTCCGCTTTCTGTTAATCTTGAAAACTTTAACCCCCTGATGCCCACCATTTTAAAACCACGTCAATAATTTTTTTACTAATATTCGTCACAAAAGTGTGAAAAATAAAGTCGACTACTCCGGAGCTGTGTTCGTCTAGTAGTTTATATAATTTTATTGTTATTTTGATATACCGATGCATCTAAGTAAAACAAAAAGTATCCCACGACGTTGACAACTGCATTGATCATGTTTCAATGCTATATAATTGTTATTTAAAATGGTAGGTAATGTACCTATTTGTTCTTCTTTGTATGGTAGAGGAGAGTTGATTGAGGTCATAGAGGGATGCTGAGGTTATTCAGCCAGTCAACGTCATCAGGAGTCACTTGGTTCAGCACAGATAATGGGGAAACTAGTGAAGGGGACATCCTTCCACGATATGTGTTTTGTTGTTTGAATATGTCCATATTCTTAAATTTCTGAATCTTTATGCCCTTTTTATGTAGCATATACGCTCAACGGCTGTGACTACACCGGATGCGGTATAATGAGGTCCTTGTCTTCCGAAGGAGAGAGAACCCTGGCAATTTAATAGTAAGGTCTGCAACAAGCATCTTTTTTTTCACGTCCGAGGTGACCTATTTGAAATAGGTGAATAAACTTTTTTTTTTTAAATATCACCATATTAGTAAAATGGATGTTTTTTTTTTAATATCTCGCAGTGTACTTGTTAGTAACACAACATCAATATTTGATAGAAATGGTGCCTTTTACAGATTTATGTTCGTCTTACCTTTGACTTAAAAATTTGGGTTGCAGGGGTTAAAAATCTTGATTTACTGTAGATGTTTAACAGTTTTGTTTAAAGTGAAGTAATGATGAAACATATTTGAAATTAATAACTGTTATTATTAGCCGATTGCAGAATCATCATGATCACAATCGACTTTACAACGAATTAGGAAGCAGAAGTATGTCCGAAGTTTTGAAAATCCTCCAACGATCAGCTCTGGCATCATGAAAATTACGAAATTTTTCATATTTGAAATTTATAATTCGATGCAAGTATATCCGGCTTCAAAGTATGGAGCTTTGAGCTTTTATTTATTTCTACTCTACTTACGTATACCCACGTACCGTAGATATACGTTGGCATACTTTTTAAAAGTTTTTTTTTTTTAATTATTAATTTGTTTGGGTTAGATTAGGTTTTCGTGCTAGTTTTTTTTAAGCACTTTCAATTACTTTTAAAAATTGTGCCTATTCGTATGTGTGTTAAATTACTTGAAACCGAATATTGTGAGGGTTCATAAAAAGGGGTTTAAATCAACTGATAGAAAAAAACATTCTACTTGATAATGGGTAGTAAATTTGGTCATTAAAATGTCTTGGAAAATCACGTTTTCATGAATATGACCGTTGAAAATCTTTCCAGAAAATTCCACATTTTTCCTTCCGCTTCCCTGCCCGAGTTTAAGGATGCCTCCCAGCAGAACCCCCTGCGAAATCCGTATTTAGTATGCCGGGGCCGCGCCGCGCCGGGGTGACGATTACATTGGAGACGCTATGCGGAATTACTGTGTCTACCATTCCGCCCGGGATGTTCCATCACTTATCAGCGGGATGGATTTGTCTTCCATCGAAAACGGTAAGGCCCATTCGCTACGGTCTCGTCCGGTGAATTGTATTTTTTACGCGAGTAAGATCAATCTTTTGAAGATTAAATTGAAAGTGCTACCTATATGGTATGTATTTTACCTACGTAGAATTTAATAACAAAGGCTTTGTTCAATGCAGAAAGACATACAATAATAGAAATAAGAGAATTGATATTCAACGTGTCCGAGGGTAAAGTGCAGTATCTTCTGGAAGTGATTCTACGTGACACTACAAGTAAAAAAAGATTTGAAAGTTTATAACATTTTTCAATAATCCGAGGCTTTTAAGGTGTTTTTCATGCTGAAATTTTTCAATTATTTACAGTGGTGGTTCGTGGCGTATCTCAATGGCAGTAAAAGTGAAAAAAAAATTCACTCATCCATATTAAAAAAATCCTATGTTAATATTTTCCATATTATGTAAGTACCTATATTTATTCTTATCATCAAAAAACTGTTCGGCGATTTATCAAAACGTATGTGGCTAATGAATAATATAATGTCGCGGGTTACAAAATACAGTTTTAAATATGAATATCATGCAATAATTGTTTTTGTGTTTAATTCGAAGAGCTCAATATATGTTTTTTTTTATGTAAATCAGATTTAATAATGTGTGTCGGACGTCTCGCCGCCTTTTTAATTGATAAATAATGTTGTGTTTAGTTTGTTAAATTTCTTAAAATTTATTGTGTCTAGTTTGTAAGAATTAATTAATTGTATACATTATCGGCACTTGTACGGAGCCGGCACCAGCGAAAAATAAATGTTTGAATTGCATATCTGGTCCGGACCCTATTAATCTAGTGTTTTGTGCAATATGTGAAATTAATTTAGAATGACAAATAACCAAACAAATCGAGAGTGCGAGGCAACGCGGTTCGAGGGGGACAGGTGTTGTCGGATAAACTTTCGTGGCGCTACTTGACACAAGACGGGTACCGCTAGCTTTGCGAGAATCCAACTAACGCACTCGGTATAGCGCCTGGTTGGGGGTATAAATAGAGGTTGAAAATCGGCATTCCTCATGAAATGTAAAACACCCCACCGGACTACCACCACTCAGTGGACTCAGACCCTCGCTTCACCATAGACAAAGCCTAAATAACATTATTCTAATTTGTGCAAAAGGACTCTGCACAAATGGGGCATTTTGCACAAAAGTGCATCTTGTACAAAGAGATTTGAACAATTTTGAGGTTCGCACAAAGGAGAGTTTTGTGCAGAAAAAAAAACGTTATTTTTCAATTTTTTGCACAAAATGGAGTTTTGTGCAACTTAACAAAAGTCGGTATCGTTCCTCCTTGCACATGGAACGATAGGTTGTGTTTCCCTCCCCTCCAGCCCCCTTTACAGATCGGGATCAGCTGCCCCTACAGTTCGCCTGTGTGCCACACGTCTGACACATAATGTTATTTGAAAGTTTTACAAGTATTTTTTATTCCATTAAAATTATTTACTCCCCACTACTCTATATATTATACATTTAAATAAGTTAATAGCAAATCAATTAAGAAAATGTTGTCATTTAATACGGGGAAAATACATTATAAATGTAAATATCCCACAGAATACTAAATCGGTTTTATGGATAATAAATCATTTTAAATACCGTCCAAATTAAAATTGGTGGGAGTAAATAAAATCATAAAAGTAGGTCGACGTAATGTGACCTAACCATAGCTTGAAAATGCCTTGTACGCCGAAACAGCTCTCACAATAATAAAAACTAAAATACTTGCAGAATTTCAAAACCCTGTACAAATCGCAATTTCGCCCCATTGTAGAATTTGGCAGCCACCTCTGGTCGGGAGTCCTAAAATATCTGAAAAAAAACCTTGACTCTGTGCAGAAACGGGCGGTCCGTTTGATAGATTCGCCTATCTTAACAAATGGGTTGCAATCTTTGGAGCACAGACGTCGGGTGGGAATGCTGTCCTTGTTCTACCGATATTTTAATGGAAGATGCTCCGGGGAACTAGCGTCATTGATCCCTTCGGCACCGGTGCATAGTCGGGAAACACGCCAAACACGCGCCCAACATTTGCACACGGTTGACATTTGTCACATGAGAACGGGCCGCTTCTGCGACTCGTTCTTGTGTTCAACAGCTCGGCTGTGGAATGATCTGCCGGCCTCTGTGTTTCCTCCATCCTATAACATGGGTCTCTTCAAGACCCAAGTTCACTCCTTCCTATCCTCTAAAAGATCCTCCACACAGCATCCCAAAAGATGATATAGGCCTTGAGGGAAATTATTTCCTCCTTGGTCTCCTGTGTGGAGTTACTGTAAAAAAAAAAAGCATTATTAAATTTGATTTACATTAAATTAAAATATATATATATCGTAATTTGCGAAAGAGCCTGCCGTTTTTTTATATAAAAAAGATATCTTCAGTAAATCACTTATTTTAATAACAACTTAAAGACCCAGAAAATTACGGTTTCCGCTAAAGCGCCACTAAAATGTTTTGTACTACAATCTACAAACTAATTCTTCGGACAGAAAGTCCCATAGTCGCTGAATTCATAACGCACATTTGGGATATATTTCAGACTTGCCCTCGGGCAGTATTACCTATGAGGACGGATGAATTTTTTAGCCCATAATTAAAAAATTTATACACGTTTGCCTTATTTTCTTATTTTCTATTTGTATCCAATGCACAAACGCACAATAAAGAAAACCGATACTCGTTATTTGAAAGAAAAAATCCTATGGAAGAAAAAAAAAAGATTTTCGACAAAAGTTATTCATCGTTTTTACTTGTACTGTGATATAGAATCGTTTCCGTAAATTACTGCACTTTACACCTGGACACCCTGTATATCTAGTTGATGAATAAGAGTGATAACAATGTCCCACTGGCTCCAGGCACTTTTTTGTGATACCTACCCACTCCACTGGGTAACCCGTATGCATAATTAAAGTAACGTTTCACTAAGAACTGTAAATAAAGGCGTGTCACCAATATCGGCATATATGTAAATAATAAATATATATAATTTCTTCTAATGATTGATAACTTTGTGGAGTCATTATTAATTATATAATTAATAAATATATAAATCATTCCAAGAAATCAGTCTAAGTACACATTCAAAAACACGCGCATCGCACTGAACGCACTACTAAAATGTGTGAAAGGCGGGAACTAAGTGGGTATACAAAATGACGTACACGCCATATTAAATGTTGTCTTCACTCGACATAAAAAAATGTACATGCGTGCTCGATGCTCATTCGGGGAACGACTATTTTGTGTCTGTGTCTGAAAAGTCTTGCCTTTTGATACAAAAATATACTCCCACTATCAGCTAATGTATTTACTACCAATCTGTTGGGAACTCTAATAATTAGTTCAACTTTACTAACGAAATAATGATCAAATTATAATGGCTTTCCTTCGCGCATTTGTGAAGTCGAAAATAAAATTTTTATATATCCTGTTTTTGACTTGTGATATGCACAAATGAAGCAATTATTTGGATATTTGACGTGGCTTGGGTAATTCAAATCAACATCGACTAAAGCAAGCAGCTTAGTCATCCTTATCGAAAACATTTCATATACCTACGAGAGCAACTCGTTCCAAAATCCTGTTTAAATGTAACAACACCAGGACTGAGCAACACAAACATTCGCTTGTACCTAGATTACATGAAGTTAGTAATAGATACGCAGATGTAGCGGATCTATGGTATTTAACTGAACGGGAGGTAAGTTTTAATACTCAAGTTTACCATATGTTTTATATGTACGCATATCTTTTACTTTTATATCCTTCGTTAACTTTTATATTTTTTTACATATTCTGTGATGTCATTGTAGGACCTAATGCCACTTTTAATAGTTACATTTTGAAATTATTTGTGTTCTATTCATATGCTTGTAGTTAAATGTGACATCTAATTATTGTTTATGGTATATGTATACCGATGATATTAAATAAATTAAAACTTAGCACGACTGTAATTATAATTTTAATACCATTTAGTTTGCTGATTAAAAACTATGAAAGACCACCATTCAGAATCCAAATGTTGTTGACTCAAACGATCTATAATTTAGTGACACTAAATCTGAATAGCCATATACTTTTGAACCTTCCCTCCTCCCATCTCCTTCCAATTCCAGTTTTCAGTTTCAGAGTCGATAAATCGTCGTTTATTGAAATAACGTACGGCATGTTTAAAATCTAAGTACAAAATATCACATAATTAGAATATAGTATGGTTTGCATTACCTATCTCACTAGGTGAAACCGCTTCTGAGCTAGGTGTCTGGATGTACAAAAAATATATGTGATGGTATGACCGATTGAGCATTGTTAAATTAAAATATCTCCATGGTCGAGGGGTAAGGCTCTCGACAACGAATCCGAAGGTCGCGGGTTTAAATACCAGCGTGCGCAAATAAATTTTATTTTATTAATTTGTGTTGTGTCATATTTAATTCAGTAAAATAATATATAGTATATTTGTGTACGTTCCAGAGTGGAAGATACTCTCAGTATCACCCTGCTGAAAGACCACAATTCAAAATTGAAACATTGCTTGAAATGGCTTTTAGCCGTGTTCGGTGACCATTTCTGAATAGCCAGGTATTTCCTCACTTTCCTCTTTTCCTTCTTCTTCCCCTCCCCACTACCTTCAGCCTTACAACATTCCCCAATTGGGGATGCCATAGTCTTACTGGCTCCAGACGATTGGGAGCAGTTGGGACTCTTGCGAGATAACCACATAAAAAAAATTAAAACTTTTTAAATAGTAATACCATAATATTTAAACAATAATTGAAAGGGAATTTCGAATGCATTACTCGTATTATAAACGTGACAACATTGAATGAAGAAGGTAGTGTGTAAAATAATAAATACAACAAATTTAGTCCTGCTGGCTCCTGCCAGTTGAGACTAACCTATTTACGTAAAAAATCATTTTCATAACTCGTTTTTTTTATTCAACTGCTCGGATGTTTCATTATTATGACATTATTTCATCTTGTCAAAATAAAATAATTGAAATAATTAGAACCGAGCGCGGAGAGGAGAGCGGACTACGGAGGGTCCGAGCCCGCGTCGCTCGAGCACCCGCATTAAAGTAAGCCTTACTCCGGCTAATGGCGAATTGAAAACAGGGGCGTTTTTAAAGACCTCCGTATATAAACATAAAATATACAACTTATAATAGCAATATGAAAATCGGAGGGTGAAACGCGCGAGAGGAAAGCCTAAGATGACATTATTATGTAAAAAACTTTACAAAGTAAAGCTTTGTGTATGAAAATTTATGTAACGCAAGGAAGGGGGGTGTTGTTTCTACACATTTTATAATAAAATACATAAAGAAGATAAATATTTTATGCATTATGAGGGAGGACAACTTTCTTCGTTAACTTCTCGGCGTTAAGTCCGCGCTGAAATAATAAAACGTAAGATTTATTAGATCGGGTAAATTATGATTTAATACCTGTAAGGTCGGATGCAGTAAACCCGGCAGCCATGTCTGCGCGGTCAAAAGTGCTCCGAAACTTTATTATTATTAATTACTTTCTTTTACGTCCCCCGCTGCATTAAGTGGACTTGCTTGATGTGGTAAACTCGCTAGTAAAATACTTCTAGACATTATAACAACTTTGTACGTAAAAGGTTGCTTCTAGCTGTTTTTACACCTGGTTATTAGTAAAAGTTTCTACTCGAGGTTGTGTTAAGGTCGACGATTTTAGAAGGTATCGCGGTATTTTGCAGCTGTAAGGAATGAAGGGCATCCATCCCAGTCCAATTCTCCAAATTTCCTCGCCATGGCAATTGGATATTATTAATTTTGTTTTGGTGTGAAAAAAAAAAATAAAACTAATAGGTATAATTAATTTTCCATGGTGAGAATTAATGACAAAGAACTAATTAACTAGCCATCACGCCGTTTCGGGCAGTGAGGATACACCCCCACACAACCCTGTCTCTATAAGTACTCCTCACTTCATTAACATTCATATATCGTCGCATATATACTGTTCTGTTTTTCTGACTTTTGACATATCCTGACACGAGTATTTGATTCACTTGTGCCACGTCTTCCTCGGGCATCCCCGATTTCTTTATCCATTCACATTCTCGTCATATATTCTCCTTACACTCCTTTCTTCGTTCATTCGCTCTACTAATAAGTTTATTTTTACTATAAAAACTTATTACATGCAGATATAATAATAAAAATAACGATAAGTTATTTTTTTATTTAGTTATAGAAACTAAACAATACGTTGGTTACAGTGAAAAACAATATCGTAAAATTAAAATTGCATAATAGGTAGCTACGATATGTTTCCTTGTTATGTCTTATTTATACGTATATTTACCGTGTGACATGTGTAGTGTATAAGTGTGTGTGCTTGTATGAATGTGTTTGGAGATTTGAGAAGTGGTGAACTACATATTATAGAAGTGATGCGATATGTATGCGCATTAAACAGTTTATATAATTTTCAAGACCCTCCTTTAAAATGTGACCAGTGAATCCGGAAAAATATTAATGTTAAGAGTTATTTAGGTTAATATTATTGAATGAATGAAAAGCACGGTTAATTGGTGAAATTACAGCAGCTTTTGTTTTGTAACTATGCGAGTGGAATAGTGCTGTATGTTGAAATAAATTATTGACAGAAGCTCAGTACAGTCGATATTATTATTTAGAATTCTATTTAGAAATCTTCAAGCAGATATTTTTCACCTTTGTTGCAAATATTGAAAGGTACATTGAAAGTTACTGTTGAATTTGTAGGCGAGATATTTTGTAAATTTCTTTTGAACTCATTCTATACTATCAATTTATATCTTATATTGAGGATTAAAAGGGTTTTTAATAACTTGTTCACGCTACTACCCCTAGACCTAGAAAAAAAAGTCATTAAGACCTCTCTAATTCTCTTAAAATCTGCGTCGTTAGTGACATTTCCTCGGAAAAGATAAAATAGTAACATCACCCTAGTGTTTCAAGTAACCAGTAGTAACACCAGCATCACAGGGATATCATGAGAAATTTACAAAAAGTGAGATAGGATTAGTGATGTGACCATTATTAGACAATGTGTATCCATTGACGGTATCGGCCGCTTATCGGCCGATCGCCCGATAAAACCCTTCATCGCAGCTACCCGCTGTATAATCTAGGGTTTTAGGTAAATGTGATGGCCCTTTTGAATTTGGTGTTCATTTTATTTATAATTTCTTTTGAAAACACCGCCTCCAGAGATGCGATCAAAAGCCGACGGCCATTAAGTCCGATCCTATTCAACCGTAAACTCGATGCAGTACTCACCCCCACACCAAAAGGGTTCTGTCATCGTTCGACAAAAAAATGATCCCTTTCGAATGTGCTGGCTTTGTGAAAAAGTGTCGTAGTTTATTGTGAAGTTTTGTTTAGCGGGGACGGAGCATTAGGGATATTATCGCACTGTAAATCTTTACCCTTTGGAATCGGAAAGAAGTGCCATAAAAAATGAAAAAATAGCGTCAGGTGAAATTTATACACCTGAGAGATAAACACAGCCGTGAACTTATGGAGCCTCGGAACTATCAGAAATTTTGGCATCTCCTCGAGTTTGTTCAGAAGTAAATGAGGTAGTTATCATTGTTGCCAATTTTTAGACCCAAACAATTTCATTCATTAGCTTCTTAGTTCGCATTTCTTTGAAGTTTGCAAGTAGGTAGGTACTTAATGCACATATTAAAGAACGTACTTCTACAAATTTCGCTCTCATCGAAGCTTGGATAATATTACTGGTCTACACTCTTGATAGATACTGCAGGCTTCAACAGAGATTTTATATTGTATCAAATCATACTCAAAAACTCTCGCATACCTACTTAACCTACTCTCCAGTGGGTAAGCTGAAGTGTTTCATATTATTTCTAGTTCTTAAACATATATGTACGAATTACTGCAATAAGGAACTTCAAAATATATATTCATATAGATCAGCAAATGCCGATTCTGAATATATAACTTTTATTTTATATATATATATATACAATTGTAGGTAGAATTTATAAATCGTTATTTAAAATTGAATAAAAAATCACCCCATCAAAACACCTTGTTAAGTTAGTACCTTTGCATTTGAAACATCTGACGTCACGTGCGCATTCTGTTTTTGGATTACTATGGATATTTCTATATTTCGATATATTTTGTACTTAAAAATGTATTTTTAAAGTTTTGGCGAAAAAAACTATCATTAACGAAATAAAGTATTCATGAGCAAATCAATTATTAATAAGGATATTATGATAATGTTAATGCTCATTACTATTATTATTCTTTGATTCAAAAATTCTAAAAAGGTCCATAATTTTATTACTTATGTTTAGTTATGGTTAACTACGAATGGAATATAAAATTATGTTCGGTAGAGCTCATCCTTGTTTTGACATTTGACATTCTAACCTCAAAACTGATTAAAACCGGCTGGCCATAGATTTGGAGCGTTATGGCGAACTTTGAAAATTTGAAACTTTGGAAATTATAATTATTTATATATTAACTATGAAACTAGCTTTCGAAAATGAAACGAGATATACTAGTATTTAAGTTTGAATGTCATTATTGATAACAAAAACAAATAAGAAAATTAGACTGGAGTTCCGTATTAACAATTTGGCATAGATTAACGTTGTAAGGTTTGCCTATTTGTCAAAAATAATAGGTAATTATAATTACTTATTGCCAAAAGTGCTTACACAACACATTAATTATATATAATATTTTGATTTGAGCTGTTTTAACGATAATAAATCATTATTTTTAAAAACCCGTCCAAATTAGAATTGGATGGGAGTAAATAAAAACGTATAAATGAGTCGTCACAATGTGGATTAACCGCAATTTGAAAATGACCTTGAACGCAGAAAGAGCTGTCACAATAATAAAAATCTAAAAATACTTGCAGAACTTAATAATAACATTATTAAATTTGATTTACACTAAATTCATTAAGTTTATTATATATTTTCATATGAAGCTGTAACTTCGTGATGTGACATTATAATTTTAAAATAACACAGTGACTTCGTTTACGTCACTTTTATTTTTACATAATCCTTGCCTTTTTTTCTAAAAGATATTTATTACATATATTTAATAACATTGTTTACATGGTAATAATACTGTGTATGTAAGTACTAAAAATGTTTTTTACTTTTATTTATTTATATATTAAATTAATACCTACCTAATTTAGAAATTCCCGTATTATATATATGATATAATTAAGTATGTTCATGTGAAGCGGTAACTTTGTGATTTATATATTTGGAATTATAATTCTACAGTATACTACCGTGAAGAAGCTACGGTGGTAGCGATACCTGGTCGGCAAGAAGTATATAAAAAAATAAAAGTGATGTAAACCATGTTATTATTTTATATTTTATATTTTTATTATTATTATGACTAACTAACAAACTAACTAACCATCACCCCGTTTCCCCGCAGGGATAGGCAGAGAGGACGGACCGCCAAACTACTCGATCTTGGCATACACTTCTTGCTACATTCACATTCATACATTCTCTTCAATTATTACGACTTCTGACATGGCCCGACTAAAGTATTTGATTCATTTGATCGTGCCATGTCTTCCTGGGCGGCCTCGGCTACTTCTTCTTTTCACGTTCGCGTCAGACATTCTTCTTACACTCCTTTCTTCGTTAATTCGCTGTACATGCCCATCAAAGCGTCCCTTTCTTAATCTTACTTATACCAGCCTTGCATTATTTACGAATCTCAATATTTTTCACACATGGTTTCACCACACATTTGTCTCAGAGATCTCATTTCAGTTTGCTTTCATCCTTCCTCTGCCAATTCCATAACTACTAATAACCAGAGGAAGACATGGCACGACCAAGTGAACCAAATACTTGAGTCAGGTCATTTCTAGAGTCAAAATAACAGAAGAGTACTCGTATGTATGAGACGATGTATGAATTGAATGAAGCAATGATTGTGACAAGACAGAGTTATTTGACGGTCCGTCCTCTCTGCGTACCCCTAACAGCATGATGGTTACTTAGTTAGTTAGTGAGTTATTATAAATCACTGTGGGATAAATAAAACACTTATATTGGTACTCACCATGTATTAAATCGTTTGTCCTCCATACTTATTTGAAAATTGTGATTGATTTTGTTTGTAGATTTAACATTTGTACGCAAGATGGTATTTTAAAACATTATCCATGAATAATCTTCTACGGGTACACAATGGTAAAGACGTGTTTTATGTTTAGTTACTAAATACCTACGCGAAATTCACGACAAGATAAAGAACTCTTCACTGATTCGCTAAAGAAATGTAAATAACACATTTTTATTAGGCATTAAAAATTGGCAATTTAACACAAATAAAAATACATGCTTTACATATTCTTAATGCAAAATACAAGATAATAAAATAAAAATTACGACCTCAATAAAAATGCACTATTAGCAAAAATTTTCTGAATATTCCTTTTAATCTTGAACGCCGGTTCCTAATTCGGATTGATTTCAATTTTGTGTTTTTTTTTTACTAGGCGAGATGCTCCTCCGTTGAAACCTTATCTCCACGCAGCCCAAAGTTTGTCATTGTAAGGACTGGGTGACATCGCGTCAGGGGGAACATCCTCGCTTGGCTGCAAAAAATCTTTTCTCGAAAAAGGGATAAGGTGAAGAAAAAAAGCCCCCAGACCGCCCAAAATACTTCGGCTGAAATGAGGTTTTGACATGTTCAAATCGGTTTTTTACCCGGGGGATGTGTGTATCTGAATCGTGTTGTTTGCGAAATAAATGTTTTGCGCTCTATCCTCCGACGAACGTGTTCATAACAAGCGATCAGAGGTATTGCATTTTACATGCCATTAAGCGTTCGGGGTTCAACTTAAAATGTTATTAGGAAGACTTTTAAAACGCTTTTCATTTGTGTCAACGCCATTGTTATTATTTTCATTATAAATAAGGTGAAAATTGTAAATATAACTGTTATTTGCTAATTTTAAGGGGAACCCCTATATTTTATACCTTTCCAATGATATATATATGATTAGAAGGAACAGAATGAACATTTCTCTATTCTATAAATTAAAAATATACTTTGTATTTACCACTTTAATTAAAATATATAAATATTTCTCTACATGTTTCGATAGCAATGCTATCATCTTCAGGAATAAATGAATACTAAAAAATAATTTCAAGTATAGAAAAATGATAAATTAATTATTATTTATCATTTATCTTTATTTCTCTATTCATTTAGAGACATGCAGATATTCAATTTAATAAAATAGTGATTTTTAAAGAAATTACGAAAAAAATTATTTATTTATTTATTTTATTTACTACTAGCTGATTTGTACCCGGCCTTGCTCGGAATTTTTTTTTATAACAGATTTATTAAGTTGTGAATTCTTGTTTATCTTCTGGGTGCCATAATTGAATGACAGCGAAAGTAAAGTCCTTGTGACGACTATTATTATCTCTAAATAAAGAAATATTCTTTTGAAAATTTTATTTCATTCCAAACATTTATTTTTTCAAAATTAATCTAAATAATAAAGTTCTTAAGTAGGTACCTACTTGTTTTTTCCATTTTTTAAATATTCTACCAAAACAAACCTTCTTCTTTTGAATGTGTAATCTGTGGCTAACCAGAGTGGTATATATATATATATATATGGGCTAACTTCAACACAACATGGCAGATTCCTACCTAACCTAACCTAACCTAACCTCAACACAACATGGTAGATTCGATGTTTTTCATACTAATTTTACAACGTCATACCAACAGTTTTACATATCGGATTTCATTAAAACTACTCTATAAACCCCCCCGGCACTAATAAAAACAAACTATGCTGTTTTCAGCGAGACAAGTAAAGTAAGTTTCGAGAACATCGTGGACACACAAACAAACATTCATTTTTATAAATAGAGATTTTATATGTCCATGGAGCACACAAGTGTTAGTAATAAAAGGATGGTTTCATACAATGATTACTTTCATTACGATGGTTTAAATTAAGATTTTTTTAAATCATGTAGGCTGTATTGGAGACGCTACCGCAGTGGGGTACTTGAAACGTCTTGTGCGTGCTGCAGTTGGTGTATGGTACTGGGTACTAGGGGCTTCTGTCTTGCTGTCCGAGTCTCTTCAGGCCATTTTTGGACACTACGTGTCGAACACGGGGGGCTATAGCTTTGCAACCGTCAAATTTCTACAATAAATTACACACTTGTAAGCCTTAAAACTCATGATGAGCATCAGTGCGAGTTCAATGGATTACAACTACTATGACAAACGTTCTGCCGAGCTACGCCTTTTTAAATGCAGCTCACAAGGATAAATTTATTTCGGATTGCGTCATGCGTCACGCAACAATCAGGTTTTTTCACATTCGAGTATGATAGTTCATTTTAATGACACAAGGCGACACAACGTAATTTTAAATGTCATTTATCTATTTTTACATTATTATCTTTCTATGTTCATTATTTGTGTATAACTTATTTCTACGATGCAGAAGTTCCGCTTTTTTCTGATGATATTAAACTAAACAAAGAATATCCAATATTAGCGACTGCATAATCTTACAGTTAAACATCGCTAAATTACACAATTGGTGTATTGCTAATAACTTATTTTTCATTGTCGATAAATGCAAGACACTTACATTCTGTCAAATCAAGACCCCGTTATCATTTAACTAAGCTATAGATAAAAAAAACTCCTGGAAAGAGTCAACGAAATTAGGGATCTCGGAGTTTTGTTTGATAGGCAAATAAAATTTTGTAAATCACATACAACAAATATCTAATAAAGGTATGAAGACACTGTGATTTACAATTAGAACAATCAAAATCGTATATTTGTCATTATTGCGCAGAATATTAGAATACAATTCAATAGTGTGGTCCCCATACTATCTCATCCGCATAAAAAAAATTGAACGCGTGCAGCGCAAATTTTTACTTCAAACTACAGTTACCAATTCAAGACAAAAACTATACATTCTTGCTATATACACTCAAAATACATACCCTAGAAAACAGAAGAAAAATAACAGACTTAACTTTTTATTTAAAATTCTATATTCCATATTAGACTGTTGTGAACTCCTGCCACTAATTAACTTCAAAGTACCTCATCGAGAAACTCGGCGAAATATATTATTCTCCAACAATAATTCTGGGACTAACTACCAAATACATGCACCCATTTCTAACACGCTTCTCAGTAAATTTTAGTATACTGTTTATCCTGATGAGAGAAGTTTCACTTCCGACACATGTTGATATTTATATATTAAGCGGTGCAGTGGTGTAAACATAGTACTTCTTGTTAATTTATATAATATTAAAAATTATTAAAATGACAAATGATATCTACTTCTTTTATTTTCTGTGTATTTTTCTCTTTCATATTTCATTGACATTTGTTAATATTATCTTTTTCAATGATTAAATATTACAATTAGGTTTATAAGCTTCAATAAGTCATTCAAATAAATTGGATAAACAAGGTGACTTTTTATGGCACTGATCAACATTATCGTGTAAATACATTCACATTGTTGACTAATGGTAGATGCGAATTGTAAGTAAGAGTCAATCTAAGTTTAAAATTTTAAAAGATGAAATAAAAATTTCGAGTTTTCGAACTTTTAGAACTGCCAAAAATGACCTTAAACGCCAAAACAGCTGTCATAATAATAAAAAACTAAAAATACTTGCAGAACTTAATGATAACATTATTAAATTTAAAAAAATAAATTAAATGGAGTTCCACGCATTAAACATAAAACAATTAATTTTGTTTTCTGCTATTCACACAGACCAATTTTTTTGATAATAAAAAAAACCAACATTTGACGTTCATTGTTAGGTACTAAATTATAGATATGTAGTCACCGTGGCCACGGTTTTTATTTTTATTTTTTAGGATTATGCCAGAGCAATGTTCACACATGAAAAAATGTTTAAAAAAAACAATCATTTCATTTGTGACAATCTCACCCCTTTCGTAAATCCATCACCAAAATAACGAGAAGGTAGTTACACGGCTAAGCGTCTTACAATAAAATCGTATTCTCATTTCACAAATTAATCCACCTATCTATTTTTTGTCAGCGTTTTTTGAGCCACGTAATCCCCTCAATAATAATACTTCAACAGGTGAAATCAACGGCATTAGGTTCATGCTCCAGCGATCTTATTAAAAGATGTCCTTTGGTCGTGGTGTTTTTTGTCAGGATATTTGAGAAAATCTGTCCCCGACTTGTGGGACACCTAATACGGAGCCAATCCCAATGTATTTTTCGTGTTCCCTGCTATCTTATATTGATAATCACTATAACGAGATCTGATGGACGCAGGGGTGCATTGGGATCGTTTTATAATTTATTTGTTTTTTTTTTGCGTTGGCTTGATTTTAAGCACGTTGCATATTATAATCGTTTCTGATTTGGAACGTGCTAAGTTTTATGCCTTATTCTGATATTTTTATACAAAAAATTGAATTTTATGATTAAGTATTTAGGTATTCCGATACTGTTCCCGTTACTAATTAGTTGAGACATTTGCATATGCATAATGCACATATGGACTTTTTTATGCAAATACTGCACAAGAGTCCCACTCCCAACAGTCTGGAGCAAGTGAGGCTATGACATCCCCAATTTGGAGAATGTTGTGAGGCTGAATGTATTGGGGAGGGGAAGAAGAAGGGGAAGAGGAAGGCGAGGAAGTACCTGTCTATTCATATCTGGTCACCAAACACGACTAAAATCCATTTCAAGCAACGTTTCAATTCTGAATGGTGGTCCTTCACCAGGGCGATACTGAGAGTATTCACTCTGAAATGTCTTCCAATTTTTGGTCGTTAGTGCACATTTGAGCCCTTTATCATCATGAATTCATATTTTAGCTATGTTATTCTTTAATATATGATATTTTCAAATTAGAAATGATCTCATATTTTTATCTTTTCCGAGGAAAGGTTATTTATAGAAACGATTCCTTTTGGACATTGAAAACTGTTCCCCAGTGAAATCAGAAGCTGAATTCCACAGGACAATTTTCCTGTTTATTAGCATTTAATTTGGGCATATTTTTGGCATTATTAGTGCATATTTGGGCACTTTATTGCATATTTTGGCATTGGTGGTGCATATTTCGCCATTTTAATAATGCATGTAATCCTCTGTCTAGTAATTTCGTATCTAGATACAAATTACTTCTGACTTACAGATGACAGCATGCTGATGGTCAAGAAGAAATTGAGAAAAGTAAAAGAAAACATTTTCGCACCACATAAAGTAAGTGTGAATTCAGCTTTCAAATACTTTAGTTGCAACTCACGATGATTGTTGTAAAAATAAAAGCTTGAAGGAAGGAATAAACACAGCCTTTATGCTATTCAAATAAAAATATAACGAAAAGATTGGGAGGCAGAAAACGTAAAAACAGGTACTTGTAATTATAGAACATTTCATTCCATCGCAGGCGCTTCTTACATGTAGGAATTGTAAAAAAGCTTTAGTTTTTTTTATGTAAATTAAAAATGATTGATTTACGTCCACCTTGTCCAGAATACAAAAACGATAAGTTGTTAAATCGATTGTCCGGTGTTTCCTGTCTAGTTTGGCCGGTCTACGCGTACAGTCCGCCCACGACCCACGAGGATGCAGTAGAGTCAGTGCTGCTATCGGAAAGAATGCCAGTAGCTTTGTATTCCATTCAATATGGCCTTCGTTAACACTAATGGATTAGTAAGCAATACGAACCAGTATTCGAATACATAAATGATAAAAAGACGGCCAACATTAATTTGAATTATCTAGTTATAAAAAAAGAGCCAACACATGTTCGTATAAAACGGGCAATGTTTCTCCGTTAAGCGGCCGCCGGTCCGCGGCGCGTGATTATAGTAATAAGGCGATTGCCAAATGTTCAACAAATACAAGTATTTACGCTCGATGTTGTATGTACGAGGAAGTCATAGAAGAATGATTATTCGAGATAGATTTTCCATTACTCAGCTTTCAGCGTTATCGGCGAAGCACCAGCGTTACATTGGCGGATATTATTTCTGATCGATATGCGTATTAATAATGTTTTTTTTTTTTAATCGCAGAAAATGTTATTGCTGTCATTTATTTTGAGATGTTAATGCTGACGAGAGACAATGTGGGATGTGGAAGCCGATTCACGTTTGATTATATCGCGTCGACTCATCACTCAATTTGTCAGCGGGTGGAAAACGACGGATACCACGAAATAACACAACGATGTATAAACAGATTTAAATATAATCCCTTCTATTTCGAAAGAGATTGGTATTCACTTTGTGCCATTATTATTAATAAATCATTTAAAAATTACTTTGTAATCACCACTATATTAATATGTACACATCAACATGTTTCGACAGCGAAGCTTTCCTCATCAAGAATATACAGAATACTAAGAATGTATTCTGTATATACTAAGAATGTATTCTGTATATTCTTCATGAGGAACGCTAGAAAGATATTATATTCGTTGTTCCATTGGAAAAATAAATTGTAAACTAATGTTTTTTTTCTACACTTCTACTTTAAAGTTTCAATCAATTTATCGCTGGAAAACCTCTTCCCTTATAAAAAAAAACATCAACCAGCTATTCCGTCATCCGCTATTTTCCGATAATTTTTTTTGTTGTTTCTCAAATTCAAAAACCATCAGGAAGAGTCACGTATAACAGTTTTTCATTCAAATGTAATTTTATCTTGTAAAAATATTAGAAGAAATCAAAATGAAACTTTGAGCGACAACTAACAATAACGACAAGTAATCCTATGGAATGATAAAAAATACACCAAATGAATAATATTAAAAGCTTCGCGAAGATGACATCTATTAGCCAGGGTAGAAAGTTAATGGATGGATGGATGCAATGGATGCAGTGACAGAAAGAAACGGATTGCTGGTCACCTAACCTCGAGATGAAGGCGGCATTTGATGATGGTAATATCTAGATATGTACTTACGTATATTATGGAGTACCCAACTAGCTACCTTTTTAAAATATTCACAATTTGAATATAATACCTCCTCAAGCTTCTGATAAACCCCTAACTTAATAATCTCAAATCAGTAGCGGCTCAAACTAATTTCGTAACCGGTTAATCATTAAAAAATTATTTAACAATTTATTTTGCTTTATTCTGTATAGCTAGATATTACTATGAATTGACTAATAGCTTTGGGCTGCTCATTCAAATAATGTTCTCAAAAGAATGTCAATTTCATTCAGAGATAAGCCCACTTAATCTGCATACAACTTATTACATGTGAGATTTGACAAATTTTTATTTACTAGAATTTTTTTTCTTTTTGTTCATTGGACAAATAAATTGCTCACGATATAACATGCGCAATGCACATGCAGGAAGAGAAAATATTTTAACTAACTAACTAACCATTACGCCGTTTCTCCGCAGAGGTAGGCAGAGAGGACGGACCGCCAAACAATTCGATCTTGGCACACACTTCTTGCTTCATTCGCTTTCATAGAACGTCTCATACATTCTCTTCTGTTATTTCGTCTTCTGACAGAAACTTTAATTCAGACAGATACTTTAATATCTCGAATATCCACCAAAAAATTATACGATCAAACAAAACTGTTAACAATGCAAAAACTATATCGGTATATGAAAATATTTGTTTATTGATATATAAAATAACTAATAATTCTTACGTAGAAACACAAATCATTAAAACATCACAAGTACACACCCACTTTACACGACAACACGATAACATAATTTTTAACACCATACGTACACAATATGGAAAGCAATCCATTAACTACGAGGTGGAAATTTATATAATTGCCTTCCAGATAAAATTTGAAAAAGAAAAAAGTCTAGGAATCTAAAATGAATTAACAAAATAATTAAAACGGATGCAATTGCAATGAAATTATTTAGACAATTATTCTAGTCGAGTAGTGAAAATGTTAATTTTTTAATACTGGAATTTAAAAAAAAAAAAAAATGATGCTACCGAATATGAAATAGTAGGTTTTCCCATTTCTAATATACACCTATCTTCTCTTCTTATTCGGCACGAACCGTCCCTGAATTAAATTATTAAATATCTAAACGAACCCGGCCCGACCGACCCGCTACGAATTTGATCACAAGACAAAACACACTCCGCAGTTAATACTGAGCATCAATTTGTTATTATAGGTCAATATGAGTATTACACCCTGACACAGGGCTGGCAAATGTGAGAGCGAGGATTTTCAGCCCGTTCAAGATATTAATAATGAAAGGTATAGCAATGGTTAATATTTGTGCTTATTTTGTTATATTTTATATTTTAGAATATTTAATTTTTTTTTATTTAATGAAAATCATATTTAATTATGTAATTATTAACTTCTAGTACGGGTTTTTAAATATAATGATTTGTTATCGATAAAATCGATTTAGTTAGAAAACAATTAAAATTCTGAATTCTGTGAGGTTTCCAATTGAGATATTTAACTGATAATTTTATCTTAATTGATTTTTTTAAATGTGTTATATTGTTTTGATAATGTGAATATACCCGTCCAAATTAGAACGGGGTGGGAGTGAATAAAATCATGTAAATAAGTCGTCACAATGTGGATTAGTTGAACTTTGAAAATGACTTTAAACGCCGAAACAGCTGTCACAATAATAAAAACTAAAAATACCCGTGCATGAAAAATAAGATTTATCCATAGGCGACATATTTTAATGGAGTAGACCGATAAGTAGAAATTCTATAAAAACTTTACATTGTAAGTTTTTCACTGTGAGTAATAAGCTCTCAATTGAAATTTATTAGTTATAGCACTAGAGCCCTAATACAATTATATGTAAAATCTTTTAATATTCCAGTTTGTAAAACCTCTCATGGACAAAGAAGCTTTAAATACGATGCTAGTAAGCTATTCAATTCCCTCTAGTGACATCAAAAATACGCAAAACAAAAGTTCCTTTAAAAGTAAGATCATTGATCACCTCCAATAAACCTGTCTGCTTCTAAATTCTTTTATGCCTTTAAATTAGTATGTTTCTGAAAAATATGATTAAATTGTAATATATTATTACTCTATTTGTCATCTAAATATCCTAGCTGATCAACCACACCTGTAAATTGCGATGTCAATACAGGCGTTTCACACCTAGTGAGATGGGCAATACGTCAGCCGATAACAAATATCCATATATATATATGTAATAAATAAAAATAATTCGAAAAATGGTGTTTAAACTACAAAGGTAATTTTTTTTTTTTTTCTGAAAGACAAAGTAAATAGACACATCACCTAAACGGAACGTGTATTCTACACACATCTGGGTACTGATTACGGCTCTTTTTAAAGATAATGCATTATACTTATCCTTAGACTTTAAAACTTTTTGCTTAATTATGGTTTCGATTCCCTCGTATTCCCTGTCATTCAGCGGATGTCAATCTTTTAAAAATAACGAGATTTGTGTAGTTTTAACAAAAGAAAAATTCAATATTATCGTAAGTATTTACTTTAAACATTATTAGTGAGTTTTTAGTCGCATTAATGCTATAAAATTAACTAAATTAACGACATTGTGATGTTTGGACTGCCAAAAATTCGAAATAGCAGATAAAGTAATTTAACTTCTAAAATTTGTAATAAACAACACGTATTAAGGTCTATTCACATCTACCGACACCGTGCAGTGCAGACACGTACAGTGGCAGGCACGACGCAGACGGAAGTATCCGTACCTGCCACTTTACGTGTCTGTACTGAACGGTACTAGTAGATGTGAATCTTAAGTAGATAATCTCTGAAAGCTTTAAGTACGTGTGATGCACCTATAATTATTAATCATCATGTGAAAATTAAACCACAAACTCCTTTAAAAATGTGGTGTCATTGACATTGAATCGGAGCCGTAGTTAAGCAAAATGTATTAGGATTTCTTATCCTTTAAAATAATCGGCTATTTTAAAGCCCTAGCCCCAGAGCACAGAACATCGATAGAGGATTTATCGATATTGTCGGTAACTCGATATCGTTCCCGAGCACGACTGTAGATCGCTGACAAACAAAACACAGTTTACATAAACTGAACATGATTATTTTTGTTGACGTGAACTGTTGTTTGTTCTTTGATGATCTGCAGTCTTGCTCAGGAACGATGATAAGTTACCGACATTATCGATAAGACTTTTATCGATGCTATGTGCTAGCTACGACTGCGTTATTTTCAATTTCCTTTTAAATGAGAAATACCTATATAAGACGGCTGACCTCCGGTTTATAATGTTTACCCAAATGTTATTTTTTTTCTTCAATTCTTTGATTATGTGGGTACGTTCTAACCATTAACCCTTCAAAATGTATCTCATTGCTTTGGATGTTCAATTAAATCCATATTGTGAAAATTCCCATCAAAATTGCTTTACAAAGATCGAAAATAACTTAACGTAATATTATTAACGTACTAATGAGTACTTAAAATAAACTAATTCTACCTAAGTTAAACTTTATTAGTTATTTCGAAAAATTCCGAGTCCGCTTTTTTAAATACCCGAGTTTTCTAACACAAGGTATTCCCGGAGGGCGGCAAAAACTTGAGGGTCAAAACACAATAGCAAAGAAACAGCACAAAAAAATTGCATAGCTTATGTCCCCGTTAATGGAAACTCAATCAATTTATCCCGATTCCCGCTCGCCATCCCTTGCACCTAGCCGAGGGCGGGGGCGGGCAGGGGCGGGAGGGTCAGGGCGGGGGCGGGGGCGGCAGCTAAGTCGGTTGTATGTTGGGTTTAAGCGGACACACGTAACATGGTATTGTCAGACCGCGTACTCACATAATAAAGTGCCGGCTTATAAGTTCGCCGGGACTACTCGTACACTTAAGCTTCTGGTCCGCACCGCTCTCGCGCTCAACCTCTGCTAAGGCAACTAGTACAACCATCCGCAACATCCAAATAACCCAAAACTCACAGCATAGATATTTTATTACCCCTTTGACTATATGTGCGCGTTTTAAATTCGTTTCCGTGGTCGGTGTCTTCGGGCAGCCGCGGGATTAGTACAAGTTTCGAGGTAGTAAGTGAAAAGGTACGTCGTACATCCGTAATCAAAACATAATGGAAAAATCTTCTATCTGTATTATCTCGTGTTGATTATCAGTATTCAAATTTGGAGCAACTGTAATAATAAGTGATAAACGTAAAGTTATTGATGATATTATGATTCTAATCCGAATGAACTACATAGGAAGTATGTGGGTGCCACCCTACTGTGCTACCGAACATGTCGACCAGGGTGGACATGGAATACACTGGAAGATGTGCTGGTTGATTTCCAGCGAATATCTAATTAATTAATCATAATGCCCACAAATAATTAAAAGCATTCACCAATAAGATTATTCATTATTTGCTATGTTTTTTTAACCCGCTGATAATAACGATTAGCCACACCCAAAAAATTCTTCTTCCTTGTTAATATTTTTTTCCAGAAATTATCGGATCTTTTAACCGATTACCGATTCAAATTTGAAATTAAAAAAAAAAGTCTAATGGACTGCTCAGTTCAAAATTCTATTAAAGAAATTCCTGATATAATAAATAGTAGGTACCTACCTACACATAATTTTTATATTTAAAAAACTCTTTTAAACTCTTTGATATTCTAACTACTACGGTTAGAATAAGATCATAGTGAATCATCGGTTCAAAATATACCATATCACCAAAAATATGTAAGTTTTAAATTAAATAACATTTCTGTAGCTAATTATTTGGAATGGTACTTTCACCATGTTATTTCTGTATTTGTTCGTGATACAAATGAAATATTTAGTTGTTGTATTTCATGAAGGCTGTCTATTTTATATATGTAGCTACTGTGGTGTATTTTGCACCTGTGTGACTATTGTAATTAACTAAATATGTAATAGCGCATAAAGGGCGTATATAATATTAAAACAAACAAAAAAAATATCACAATTAAGACAGAGTTTGCTAAATATTTAAATAACGTACCAATTAAACGCACAGATAACTGCAGGAAATCAATGACAACATATTGATTGGTTATTGGTATGTTGGTACCGACGGCGTGCAGTCCATAAAGGCTGACAAGCTGTACCTACCCCAAACAAAAACACCATGATTTTTTAAAAATGAAAATAAGTTTCTAACAATAATCTGGCTTTTCCATAAATTTATTTAGTTGGCCGCAGCTCTGAGGCGAATGCGTGGTAAAAGAATGTATGATCTTGTGAAAAATGTTGATATTCGTACAGAACGCAAGGCTGATTTAAGCGTAATGAATAATATTAAGAAAGGGCCGTTTAGATGGTTTGGGCATGTAGAGCGAATGACCGAAGAAAGGAGTGTAAGAAGAATATATGACGCCAATATGAATGGAAAAAGAAGCCAGGGACGCCCGAGGAAGACATGGCACGTTCAAGTCAATCAAATACTTGAGACGGGCCATGTCAGAAGTCGGAATAATAGAAGAGAATGTATGAAGCGAACAACAAGCTTACAAACAAGTTCCTTAATGTGTCATTAAATAATATCCATAAGTAGGTATAAATGCTAGATTTTACACAAAGTACTAATAATAAAATAAAAATTACGATGATTTTTTAATTTATTTTATTAAGTAATTATTTTATGAACACGTTGTGTTTTAGGTTTTAGGGGTTTAATACCGTTTTTATTTACTATTTAACATTCTTACTAATTCCCAACTGAGACTTTACTTTTTCACCCCCTTAAAGGTATTTAAACGGCCACCCTTTAATGGTAATGGAAAGGTGTTCAGCAATCAAACACTCCCCCGCTGAAATGATCTTAATTAAACGACGCCTCAATTGATTTTTAACTACTCCTCGGATTTTCTTTAACTGAACCGGCGGAGAGGCGACTCGTTAACGCCCCGATAATGCCCGGTAAAATAGGGGCACATTCCGAGCAGATGTAATACCTTCTGCGAGATCCGCTGGAATTATTTAATTAATTAGTTAATCGCACACAAACTGTAAAATGTTTATGGGCTGAAGGCAATGGGAATTGCAGAATATCCACAGTTTGGGTTACTGAAGCTGTTTCTTCACTTGCGCACTTCTTAATTTTCTTTGAGTTTGTACATATTAAACTACATATATGTAGAGGCGTGCATTCTATATAGGCACATAAGCACTGCCTGCCCTTCATTATTCACATAAAAATATTAATATCAACATTTATAAAATTATTGCAAGAAATTAATCTACGCTTTCAGAAATACGCGTGAAGATCAGAAAAAGCAGAAACTAAGCACGCAAAATACTGTATTCTACATAAAATTGTACATGTGAGCGTAATGCGCATCAAGGGGAAGACTCGTTTGTATTAGTGTCAAAAAAGGCCGTGCCTTTCGGTATAAATCACAAAAGTAGCCAGCAGTGCCATCTGTGGATAACTTTATTAATTATGTTGGTTTCATGCACTTGTGCGGTCGAAAAAATTAACTTGTAATATTCATAAATGAAGCGGTCATTTGGATATTGGATGTGGAAGCCAGCAGCTTAGCAATTCTTCGAAAGTTTTTAATATCAACGATTTTGCTGTTTTTCTGTTTAAAAATTGCGTACGCCAATGCGTATATTTATATCACATAATAATTTCGTCAAAGGTATGCAAAACGACATAATAAAATTAACGTCAGACACAAAAATCATAATTTTTACCATTTTATATTCTACATAGAACCACGGAATATAGATACGAGATATTCGCAAAATAACGAGCGATTGCATAAGTAAAATATTTTTAAATGTCGTATGCATGTGTACCTTGCGTGAGCAGATCTCTGCAAAGGAAGAAAGGAAATAAAATTTAGTGAATTTATTTTAAACACTTAGAGATTTATGGAAAGCGGCTTAAAGCCTTTTTATTTGCTTTGCCCAGTATGTACTAGTACTTAGAATATTAATTTCAATGCCAAACAAAAATCTGATGCTCATGAACAGCGAATAACATGATATTTTTGAAAAAATGATGTTCAAAAATTTATTTTCGATACGATTTGAGATGTTTAGATACACTTCTTATCATTCTAGCATAATGTGATTATAGAGGGCTCTAAGCACAACGATTCTGTAGAACCTTTCACTCTGAAACATAGCCCAGGTGTTTATTTTGTAGAAAAACTAACATCAATCAAAACAGAATCAATTGTATTAAATTAGTAATAATTAATTTAATAAATCGATTAAAAATTAATTTGTATTCGCCACTTTATTAATATACACATATCAATTTGTCTATTCTTACATTAGTGTGTTCTATGTTCACCATTTATCTATACTTGACATTTTTATTTTTTAGTATTCTAAATATTCCTGATGAAGAAAGCATCGCTTTCGAAACATATTTTTATATGTATACTAGCTAATGTGTACCCGGCCTTGTTCGGGATATTTTCTTTTTTAATAAAGTTATGCAATTGTGAATTCATACGTGTCATTAGGTTGCCATAATTGATTTGACAGCAAAGGTAACTATCGTCAAATAAATAAACATTAATTTTAATAGTTTACCTCAATCCAAACCTTATTTTTTTTAAATATATCTAAATCATAATGTTCTTAAGTAGGTACCTACTCGTGTTTTCCATTTTGAAAATATTCTACCCAAAAAACCTTCTTCTTTTGAATATGCAATCTATAGCTAACCAGAGTGTTATATCTATGGGCTAATAAAACATGGCGGGTTCAATGTTTTTCACAATAATTTTAAAACGTTATGTCAACAGTTTTACATATTGGATTTCATTCAAACTACTTTCTCAACCTTCCCAGCACTAATAAAAACAAACTGTGCTATTTTCAGCAAAACCGGCAGAGTAATTTTCGAGAACATCGAGGACAAACAAACAAACTTACATTGATTTTTTTAATATATATATTAATAAAGTGGTGAATACAAAGTAATTATATTTCATTTATTAATAAGAACGACACAAAGTGAATACCAATCTTTCGGAGAAATTATGATAATTACTTTGTTTAAAACTACTATTCTATATGCAAATACTCGTATCTACATGTTTCAGAAGCAAACTCCCCTCTGATTCCACAAAGCGATTTTACATCTCTTGAAGAAATAATCAATTTTATTTGGCTTCCTCCAGGTTTTATTCCAGTGAGTTATGATCGCAACTTACAATAGTTCTGGCGGATGTGCCACTAAGGTTCTTGCTTTCACAGTAGTTTCTTAATGCAAATAATAATAATAAAATTTCCGAAACTATCTCAGCCGGGTTCATCTCTGCTTAGTTTATGTAGTCTCCATTCCAAGAAGGCTTTAAAACGGTGGCGTTTGGGTATTAAAAGGGATGTTACACTTAGTTAACGCGCAAGGGTTACGCCGGGGCTAAGTTTACAAGCTGGGGATGAAACGGACCCCACCCCCTTACCCTCCCACTCAAACCGGCCCCACCCCCCCAGAACGCTGGACTTATAAAATATATTTTCAAGTTTGAAGCTTCAGTTGCCGTTATCAAAACCTGTCAGGAACTTGGGATCAACATTACTTGCGTGCAATTATACTGCTGTCATATTGTTAAATTCTAATGTTTGCAATGTTGCGTGGAAATTTTATGCTGGCAAACATATAGGTAGCCAGTGTTATTTAACATGTACAAAGTAATAACTAGAAGCATTTTTTGTACTTTGTACATAACACTCAAAAACAATAATATGACGCAAAATGTTTAATAAGAAAAATAAACGTGGTCTAATGCGTGTAATAACTAGTTAAAATAAATATTCTGTAATATTATGTATATCTTCATTAATATCTCGATCTGGATAAAAACAAAAGGTACAGATTTATTTCATAACTTAAGTACCCTCGCCAATTCAAATATAACATTTCCATTGAGCATAAATAATTAATTTCCATTTTTCATTTTTTATAATATTTTTTTTGTTATTTTATTCTTTAAGACAACTGTATAACCATTTCACAATAATACTATATCATTAATACATGAACACCTCAGTGCAGGTTCTCCTAGTGAGGCGTTCACGATACCCAATTTTACTCGAATATTGATAATTTACAGTACATACACTTTATTCTATATAAAAAAAATTGCATTAAAAAAATACCTGTAAATAAATAAAAGCAAATATATAAATAAAACATCCTATAATTTCAGTGGTAAATTGATAATTTTTTTGAAATGTACGCCATTTCGTTTAAGTTTTGTGATTTATTTATTTTTTTATATTTTTTTATTTGAAAAACCAACAAATTGCGATATTTTCTATGTATGGTAAACATGTTTAACAAATGAACTAATAATAAATTTTCACTGATATTTATCTTTAGCTACATAACTGTATGAAATTACATACAAATCGACAACGAAACCAAACCAAACCAAGGAGTAAATCTCATTATTTTTCGACTGCCATAAACACTGAATTGAAAGCTTCAAACTGTACTCCTGAGGCATACACGAGTATTTCATGTACATATTTTGACCTAAGACCACATATTTTATTTATTACAAAAAAATATACCATAATAGATAATATACATAATTTTTTTGATTTAATTTAATTTAATTTATTTAATTTCATTAAATTTAAATATGACGACAAAAACATTAGACACTCATCTCCCTAGGACAGGTCTGTGTTGAGATGAGCGGCTTTACAATTTAATAATGATCAGTAAATACTAATAAGTAAATAATAATACATGAATAAAGAGTAGTAAATATTAGTAGTAGATATACAATAAAAATTAAAATTTTGATTATAATTGTTAAGTAATAATAATAGGTAAATAATAATAATAAGTAAAAATTAATAAGCATATAATAATACACATTAAATATTATGTAAATATTAATAGGTATATAATAATAAGTACATAATAATGATAAAAATAGGTAAATAATATTTAAATAAAAATTTTAATAAATAAATTATTCCTATTGATCTACTCTCCATAAGTTGAGCTCCAGTAGCTCATGGTTATGGGAGGAGTATTTACATATGTAATGATAAAATAATAAAAATAATTCAATATGTAAACCATATTAAAAACATATTTAAAAACTACAAAATTAAATCAACAAAACAATTTTAGAATAATAATAAAAAAAATAATCGAATAGTAATTTATATATATATAAAGAGGATGAGGAAAGCATCGCTTTCGAAACATGTTGATATGTATATATTAATAAAGTGGTTAATACAAAGTAATATTTAATTCATTGATTAATAATGAGTAATACCAATCTTTTGAAGAAAGTAATTCATATGCTAAATAGTATACATTAAGGGTAAAATATATCATTACCTAAATTCAGGAATTTATAGGGAGTTACAGGTACATATGTATCAGCGGCGTGCATTGATCATAGGTATGCTGTGTGTAGTTCTGGTATGAATTATGCATTGAATATTGGAGTCATTTTATTGTCATATTGCGCTGATCGTTGTTCATCCTTAACAAATCCATTAAAATGATGAACTACACGCCACTGATACTTATATGTTTATATATTTGAATACGCTCTAATGATCGAGACTTTTCTAAAATCCTCACCCAAAATCTTCCATTGACAGTTACTGCATTATTGTGAAAAACCTTGTGTTGTATTGTATAGAATATAATATTAGTTTAAAGATTTTTTTTTAAAGCAAAACAAACACTCCCAAGTTACGAATATCCTAACAATAATTGAAAATCTCCTACTACCATCACGGTAAGCGGAAGATGTCGCTTGTATCGTGATGGAGGACTTAGCCAGCCGAGGAATTGAACTCACGACGCCTGTGGGAGACCCAGACGCGTTATTAACTCAGCCACCGACCGGACTTTTATTTGTCTTATAACTTTGTTTTAGTTGTCTATTTTATGTTACTGATAATTTTTTTAAATGTTGATTACTTTACGGTTTAAAATCTCTATGTACTTATAATTTTTTGATATATCATTATATTCTGTTCTATAAACCCGTATAAAAGTCCAAGTCCATATAATCAAATAAATAAGTAATTAATTTAAAAAAGCAGTGTTGATAAAATACAATGATATATTGATATATAGGAACTTATATGCTATTTTTTTAAGTAAACCATAGACAAAGTGTGTGAAATAATTTGCTAAAAATTCTTCCTCAACACAGGTTCGCCTAGTGAGGTAGGTTATGTACAATTATAAATTTATTATACGTATTTCTAACTGTTATTATTTTTTTATATTAGGTACTGCCCTTATCTAAGAAGTGTCATAAATTATTGTAACATCTTTTGGGTAAAACATTTTTTTTAATCAAAATGTAACCAATGCCCTGAAATAGTAAGTATGTTATATTCCTGTTCTTTTTTAGGATAAAATTACTAATATACCCATAGTATATATATACTCGTAAAACTGATGATTTCAATCCAATTTTAATGTCTAAGTATTTACTTAATTCTCGTGGAGATTAACCTTCAAACACGTGGTTTGCAAGCTGCAACCAGCTACCATAATGAAGTTACATGACCCCCCCCCCCTTCCTCCATGCCGGTCCACTCCACATTAGCATCCTGATCCTTACTAAGACCGTACATTAATTTGGAAACCTCGCAGGATTGGTCAGCGCCCGATCCCTCCCGCAATAACTCCCAACGTGTAGATTACTGATATAATAATCAGAGAAATTGAGGTTTAAATGTGACGGGCCGCCCCTGCTCAAGATCGTAAAACATCAAATATTTTAACACCGAATAATAATTTATTGAAGCAATGGTAACGTGAACGTAATTTTTAAATGATTTTAATCTATAATTTCTTCAAACGATTTGTAACTTTGTGGCGTCATTATTAAATAAATAATTAAAAAAGTACTTTTTGTACACCACTTTTATTAAAATTTATCTACACGTTTCGACAGCAATGCTGTCATCCTCAGGAATCGTCGTATTCATATATTCCTGAGGATGACAGCATTGCCGTCGGAACATGTAGAAATATTTATATATTTTAATAAAAGTGATGTATACAAAGTATATTTTTAATCATTTGATTTCAATCTAATTATGGAAATAAATTGCGTCCTCTAAACACTGCGAAAAGTGTTGTTATTTTTTTTGTTAAGCTGTTAATTTTTATGGAGAAAATTAATTGAAAAATTAATAAAACACCTTATGCATTTTCTGGTACATTTAAAAGATCAGTAAAAGTTATTTTTTCATCCGTGGATGGCAAACGCTTTGGGTTGTAACAGTATACCTAAACACAAAACTTAAACCTTAATTTTACTTTACTTCATCATTGCATCAATTTTTTAATGCCAAAGGAGTTTTGCTTTGACTCTTTGATCAAGGCTAACAGAAAAGAATTGTTATCGAGTTCCGATGAAGTTTGATTTATGTAAAAATATCTTATTAATCATGGTGTTACTGTATAACTATATGTTGACTAGTGTAATCAGGTGTTATAAATTATTTAAATTAATTTAAGCGTAATCAAATGGAAGTACGAAGGAAATAGTATGTATACTTACCTGCATATTAATTTTATTTAGGTACCTTGCTATTTTATGTGAATGTGCTTCAACTGCTTTCAACTGTACGGACCCAGTGGGAATATGGCATTCCCAATTGAGGTATGCTACGTGGCTGAAGAGAGCGGGGAAGGGGACCGAAAATGGAGCCAGGATAGGAGCGCGGACGGGGTAGGGAAGAGAGCGGGAAGGGGTCGGCAAATGGAGCGGGGAAGAAAGAGGGAAGGAAGCGGGGAAAGAAGCTGAGCAGTAAGGAGAAGGGGAAAAGGAAAGTTGGGATGGTTGAACCTAGCTCTTCAGATCTGGTAACCAAACACGGCAAAAGTAAGTTAAGGCAGAGTTCCAACTCTGAATGGTGATCTTTCACCGGGGCGATACTGAGAGTATCTACCACTAACATAAGTACTTAACCGTATTTCAGAAAGCAAATTATTGATCAATATTTTGACATCATCGAAAAGAACTTTATTTTGATATCTTGACATATGCATTTTTTTATATGAATACCGCACAAGAGTCCCAATAGCTCCCGACCGTCTGGAGCCAGTGATATTATGCTATCTCCGACTGGGAAATGTTGTGAAGCTGGAAGTATTGGGGAGAAAAGGGAGAAGGGGAAGAGGAAGGTGGGTAAATACCTGGCAATTCAGATGTGGTCACCAAACACGGCTAAAATCCATTTTAAGCAACGTTTAAATTCTGAATGGTAGTCTTTCACCAGGGTGATACTGAGAGTATCTTCCACTCTGGAACGTGCACCATCATACTATTTGTTATTTTTAAATGAATTAATTCTGAAACACCACAAATTGTTTAACTAAAATTTGCTTGCGTACGCCGGGATTTGAACCCGCGACCTTCGGATTCGTAGTCGAGAGCCTTACCTTATGAACAATGAAGTCAATGAGTCGTCGATTATTATTTCCTTCTATAAGGTTCTTATGACCTGAATAGTAATTGTTACATCATTAATGTACACACATATATTATATATCTGTACAAAGTTAATCTAAAAATACATAAGTAGGTTCCTTAAGTATATGTGCCTAGCATGTTCTTTAGATTCCCTCACCTGTCACTTAGCATTAAAGAGTGACGCAGCCTCGTATGAATATCACGTGTAATATTTGATAATCAGGGACTGCAACAGGATCGGAGAGGGCACTCTGGTACGGCGACCGGCAATCGGAACCAGGCAGGGAGTGATGAATAATTATTACATTTGATGAAGGGTTAGAAAAAACTGTTACAAATGTGTAGAAACATTTTTATTTTAGTAACTTTTTTGTATTATTCTAATGCAGGGCTCGGGAAACTTTTTTTGAAGAGGGCCAGGTCGAAAAGAGTTAAGACGTTCTTGCACGATACTTTTTCCAACCATATTGCACGTGAGTTGTCTTTTTCTGTGGAAAATTCCGTAGAAAAAATAATCCACATGGAAACTGGACGAAAAAAATGATCATCTAAGAACGTTAGGCTCGGGGGCCAGGAAGCAAACTTGAGGAATTTATTAAGAAAAAAATAGTATTTTTTTATAATGTCTATTGTATCATTATGTATTTATGGGATGATGATATATAGATGTGGTAACAATATTAGTTATATTAATATTGTGTAAACGAATTAAATATGAATGTTTTATTTACTTAGAAAGCCAATTAAGGTAAAAGAGAAACCTTTAAAATTATGCTGCACAGTGCACTGAGCTGCTCCCATTAGCAATTAGCAAGTAAGTCAATTAATACTTGAACAATTATCGAAAGACCCGAATACATCGCTCATTTTAGTGTGCTTTATTTTGCCCTTTGGATGACATAATTACTTATTTGCTATTTGCTATTTGAGAGCGACCCTGAAGAGACTAAAATATGACCAGAAGAGTCACAAAGAGACTTGAAGAAACAAGAAGATGCAAGAGAAGACTAATTTAGTTAAGAAAGATACGAGTCAAGAAGAAGCACGAAAATACCAGAAGAAGCAAGAAAAGACCAGAAGAAGCAATAAGATGTCAGAAGAGAGAAGTTAATAGTAATTTCTTGCGTTGTTACGAAATTATTAAAATATGATTAAATTACTCTTTAGCTTTGTTAAAGGAAGTAAAGTATTTTCAACAAGGCGATAATGATTAAAAATTAAATAACGAAATAAGATGAACCAATTAAGTTCCATTAATTGATCATTAATTCCATTAATTAAGTTATAAGCACTTATGCATACAACATTTTGCAACAATCAATAAAAAAATAATAATACAAATAGTAACGTAGTAATCTGTTAAAAAGATTGTGAAAAATTACGTCTCACATAAATAAAACGGTATCAACCTATTTTTTACCAAATGTAAGTAATACTAATAATGTCTATTTTATCATTTCATCGCAGCAGTAAAAAAAAATCTATTTCAGTCTAATTTGGTTTACAAATACATCAATGGCGTTCCGTGACTTTTTTTGCCATTTTTTCAAAACAGCTGAACTTTTAAGTATATTCATTAAATGAAAAAAAGTCATGGCACGCCACCGATACGCGTTTACCGGGGTCGATTTATAATAATTTCAGAAATAGATAGTTGCACGGAGTGACAGAGGTGAGATAATCATTTAAATAATTATTCCGATCACCTGATAATAATCTACTCGTATCTACATAGATAATTATCTGCACTTAGATATTCAACGCATTAGAAAACTGAACTGTCTTTTTTTATATTCTTTTGTATTCCTCAATTTCATAATCAGCAGTGAGCGGCTTGCATGATTTTTGAAATTGCTATTAAACCAACCCTGATGTATGGCAGTGAGGCATGGAATTGGCAGAAGAAGGATGTTCGTAGACTGAATGCGATAGAAATGAGATCTCTGAGGCGAATGTGTGGTAAAACCATGTATGATCATGTGAAAAATATTGAAATTCGTAAAGAAAGCAAGGCTGATGTAAGCGTAATGAGTAAGATTAAGAAAGGGACGCTTAGATGGTTTGGGCATGTGGAGCGAATGAACGAAGAAAGGAGTGTAAGAAGAATGTATGACGCGAATGTGAATTTAAGAAGAAGCCGGGGACGCCCGAGGAAGACATGGCACGATCAAGTGAATCAAATACTTGAGACGGGCCATGTCAGAAGTCGGAATAATACAAGAGAATATATGAGACGATGTATGAATGGGAATGAAGCAAGAAGTGTATGCCAAGATCGACTTGTTTGGCGGTCCGTCCTCTCTGCCTACCGGCGTGATGGTTAGTTAGTTAGTTATTAAAGGATTTCTTATCGGTATTTAAAATAAATATTTTTGTCGTGTTTTCTAATGCCATTAAAATCAAAGTCCGGAGAGTTTTACTTTCAGTCGTTTGAACAGCAAGGCTTATAATACTTTGTTTACACCACTGTTTTTAATATATATAAATATCAACATGTTTCAAAATCGAAGCTTTCTTCATCACTCTCACCATTATGTGTATCTTATGAGGGAAGGTAACCTTCGAAACATGTTGATATTTATATATTAAAAACAGTGATGTAAACAAAGTGATTCTTATTAATTTATTACCAAAACAGGATTTACGATAGATAAAAAATCAAATTTTAGGTCAAGATTACACTTTCGAGCGCCATTCTAAAATTGTTAAATTGTCACTGTTAAAATTTCAAAATCTTTTCTGTAAATTTTTGTCACGTGTAACGAGGGATATTAATTTATATTATGACGTGAAAAACAAATTTTAAAAAACAAAAATTTTGCATTTTCAAATTCCAGTGACGCAAATTTTTGAACAAATTGAAAATGCATGCAAAAGGCTCATATAATAAATTCGGCTTCACAACTTTTAAGAAATGTAAAAACATGCTAGTTATATACGATTATGCTGATTGAAATTACCAATTAATATCATTGCATTTAGCTGGTGCGATCAAGTGCATGCGATTTAATTATTCTTATACTTATTTTATATTATAGGTTTTTTTGTAAATTCTTAGAAATGAACTAAAATTGTCTTGAGCTGGAAAGCTAATTTTGTTGTTTTTATCCCCTGAATTACTCCGACTTTTCCACGTAATAATGCAAACTGGGATCAAGCATAAAACATTGTAGCCAAGGTGAAAGACAACCATTCAGAATCTTTGCTTTGTTTGAAATGGCTTTAGCTGTGATTAGTGACCGGGTCTGAATGACCAAGGTACTTTTCAAAATTCTACTCTCCCTCGTCTGCTTCTCCTCTCCACACGCGTCTCACAAAATACCCCAATGGGGGCTGCCGTAGTCCCACTGGCTCCAGGCAGATACTTTACTGCGATATTCATTAAAAAAATATTATTTCACAAAAATACAGATACATTTTTTTTTCTAAATAAATTACACTCCTTTAAGAATTTTATTAAGATTACACAATTTTTCTATTTTTTACTAAATAAAATTTCATGCAGATTTAACGAATTAATTTTTCCTTCCTCAATAAATTTAAACTGTATTTGTGGTGTCATTTTCAGTAAAATGAATAATAAATGTTTTGTGTAAGCCACCATTAATTTTTTTTTCAATTATTTTTAACTTTTAATTAATTACTTACCAACTTTCATCATTTATCGTTAATTTTTGTTTATGTTTGTAATGTATTTACTCGTAAGTTATTATTTTTCTATGTTTATTATTTGTCTATTCTTGTCATTATTTATTAGTATACTGTGTACCCCGATGGGGGAAGCTTTGGTCCCGAAACATTTTGTTATTTATAAATTAACTACTGGTTTACACAAAACAATCATAAATAAATTATATTTAAATTAATATTTCGATAAAATTCACTTTAACTCGCCCATGTTGTATCTGATGCGGATATTAAAACCTCTTTAATGAGTGCGATTTCCTTCTTGAGCCTTTAGACACAGAGTCAGATTGACATAACACGCAAACAAATGTGTTTTTATACAGGACTTGTCCGCGGCCGCCGACACATTAGCACGACTACAGTGAAATATTATCCAATTAAAGGAATATCGCAGTCACACGTCGCACGTAACAAAAATTAATATTTACCAGTAATTTAAACATTTTGCACTAGAAGCACATAAAATATTGGTTTACAACAATGAACATATCAGAAGTAGTGTGATGTATAACAGTTTGAAAAAATACCAATATCTATTCCGTTTTTTACACGGGTTTTTTACAAGATTTTGATATAACACTGTCAACAAAACGTAATGGAAATGTCTGTTTTTATTAGAGTTGTCCCATTTTCCAATACGTAATATTGTACTGAATTTTCAAAATTTTTTTACGCAATATCCGCAGTGTGAAACGTAATTAAGGTGGCTCCCTGGTGGTGTAGTAAGGAATCAACATAAACTGAGTGCTGTAAGGATGCTTGATACCGAGAGCGCTTCGTCTGCTGAGTGAGTGGTGCTGCACAATTCCAGTGTACGGGCAAGCGATACGTGGTTTCAGTATATTCTTGATATTATCACGTCACAGCCACTTAAGGAACTTTCAAATGATTTTTATTTTAATTAAAACGTTTCTTTTAGTTACAAGACGATTTAAATTTAAATGTTCTTACAAATTTATCAATTGGACAAAATTATCACAAAATCATTGTGAATAAATGTAAAATTCCACAACCTCGTCATCACCTGACTCACTCGACGATAATATGCTAAATGCAGGACTGTAAAGCACAAATCTGTAATATCGACGGTTTAATAACTACGAATATACTGACACCTGTAGAACCGTGTGCGAGTCCATGCAGCGAGACATCGCGCAACATTAGCCGAATTTTTTCTGCACCTGGTTTTTGTTGATCCTTACCGGCCCATGAGAGAGCCGCCTGAAGAGCGAAGTCAAATTTTATTTAAAAAAATTCAAATATTTAAAAAGAAATTGATCAAAGTCACAAAATTCATGGGGAAGGAGTATACTTTAGGCACACAGATACGCCCACAGCACGCTTATATCGGTTTATCATTTAATTTGTTTACTACCATAATTCTTAATGGTTTGCAATTGTAAATCTTGATTCTTTGCGTTTTCGTATATACTTTTAGTAACCAAGTGCATTTCGGGCTATTTTGAGCTGCAGGATGATTGTAGAAAAATTATGCATTTACAAATACAAAAATTACTGTATAGCAGTGTCGTGCAGTCCATAACAGTTGAAAATATGTGCCTACTGTAAGAAAAACAAACCACAAATAAAGATTTACATATGTATATACATATATATATTTACATTGTATAGATATATTGTATTTCTAAAAAAATCCTTTTATTTTATTTTATGTTTTAAATTAGTGTATAGACACCAGAACATCAAATTCATGGTAGTACTGTAGAAATTTAATATGAACAATAAATATTAGTACTCCCTCCCTAAACACGAGAATTTCTCAATTAGGGAGGTATTCAATTTGAAAAATGGAAAATAAAAGGATTATTTATTAATAAATAAAAAAAAATAGTACTTAAATACACTTTTGCTATAACCATGTAAACAATGTTCTTAATTATGTCTAATAAATATATGAAAAAGATACAGGCAGTAAAAAACATATTGCATTCAAGTACGGCAAATTTATTCAGTTGTCCACAACAATCAATGTAGTGGTCTTTTATATATCCAATGCGCAATAATAATTCTTCGCCGAATTTAGAAAACGATACACTGTCTACCTTTGGTCATAGATAAATGCACGCCACTGCTGTTTAGTATACTTAATTATAGAATCAGATTCAGAAAATAAGTGTCCAAGCCTACTTACAAATTTGCCGTGAAAAATATGTACGCATTACTAATACATTAGTCACTCGCTAGCTATCCAACCACCGGGACATTTTTCCGCAGTGGTGTGCAGTGATGACCGACCTCCACGCAATTCACATGAATACAACGTCAAATTGAAACTCTTCTGTTGGTATGACGCCTCAAGTATTTTGTTAATTTGATCGTGCCTTGTCGAGTCATTTGATCGAGTGTCCCGGGCTTATTCATCCATTACGTCTCCTTTCGCCGTCTATCCGCTCTACACGTCAATCATGAAAGCGTCTCGTCGTGATTCTCCACACTCACAATAAATTAATACCTACATAAAATAAATTCGCTATACCGTTATTTACCTGAACCTTAAAAACAGAAGACAGTTCTCTATATGCGTGACTTTCTCGTTTTCCTCGTACGATGAGAAAAGCTGATAAAATTTACATATTCGTACGTACATATTTAATCAATCACTCTTTTTGTCTCGTAGCAATTTTTTCAGAATGTGAATAAATGATCACGGTGTGAATTATTCCCCCTGCGAGTTTATGATGCCGTTCCCATTGCGTGGAAACATTCGTAAATTGGAAAAAATCTGTAATTTTTTAAATAAAAATGCATTTGCATTTCCGATATTAAATTTTACTTAAATTAATTAAAGAGTATGAAGGTTTCTTCAAAAGATAGGTATTCACCTTGTGGCGTCATTATTAATAAATTAATTAAAAATTACTTTGTAATAAATAAATAAATAAATCATTTACTTATAATTAATAATCAAATATATATATTTTAAATAGTTATCTCTGAATTTATATCCGTATTAATATTATTAATAAAAATAATTTATTTTTTAATTTCTAACATAAATTTTTTATTCCATGTTTTATAATAATTATTACCTACTTTAATCAATTTTTAGTTATGTTTATAATTTGTCTATTCTTACATTATTGTGCTCTATGTTTATCATTTGTCTATACTTGACATTATTATTTTTCAGTATTCTGTATATTCCTGATGAGGAAAACTTCGCTTTCGAAACATGTTGATATGTATTTATTAAGTGGTGATTACAAAGTAGTGTTTAATTAATTTAAGTATAAAAAGTATTTTTAAGTATATTTGTAATCGTTTAATGTAATCATTGAACAAAAATTTAATCTGCCAGGATTTCAACAATTTCCCCAATGTAAGAAATATTTATTATTTCATAAAAATGTATGTCATAGTTTTGCCATCCGGCTTCGCCAGTCATTTATTTGTCGCTCAGAATACAAAGGCAGATTTCAATGCTATTGAAATATGTGTTATTTATATTATTAAAAAAAACGTTGACTGCAGAAACGTGCGGTCCGTTTGATAGATTTGCCTATTAACGGATTACAATCTTTGGAGCGCAGATGTCAGGTGGGAATGCTGTTCTTATTCTACCGGTATTTCAATGAAAGATGCTCTGAGGAACTAGCATCATAAATCCTTTTGGCACTGGTGCACAGTCGGGACACTTGTACATGATTGACATTTGTCAAATGAGAACGGGTCGCATTTACGACTCGTTATCGTGTTCAACAGACCAGCTGTGGAATGATTTGCCGGCCTCTATATTTGCTCTGTCCTACAACATGAGTCTCTTCAAGACCCAGGTTCACCCCTTCCCATTTTCTAAAATAACCTCCACACAGCATCCCCAAAGATGACATTGGCTATGAGAGAAATTATTTCCCCGAAGGCTTTCATTGTGGAGTAACTGCAAAGCAATTATGTATAAGTGTCATAGTACGTGGTCCGGGGTTCTTGTCTGG